>JAJOOH010010547.1:0-18143 GCA_029582605.1 Solanum gracilifrons | reverse complement strand
ATTTCTATACTGATAAAAAAACTATTAAATAGAAAATATTTGTATTTTATTAATCTTTTTAAAAGTGAAGTACGATAAGCATTTGCTAATAATAATAATTATTATTAAAATCAAAATATATTTAAAAAGAATGAAATAATATATTTATTTGTAAAGAATTCACTTTGACCCATTAGGTAACGATACATATATTTTTGCATCAAACTATTAACAAAACAAATATTTTTAGCTCAAATTATTAACTGAATGCATTTTTGTTCAATTCAGCATAGTTCGGACATGTTCAACCCTTTTTCGTATCCACCACCGTCCGAAACATTTCTTCATAGTCTTCCCATCTATGCAGTGCCTTTTCCCTAAAACCCTAAACCCCCAATTCTTTTTCCGTCCCTTCAACACTACTCGCTCAAAGGCCTTCACTGTCCGAAGCATGAGTTCCGGGTCACGAATGTTCCAGCTCAAAGTCGACCCACTTACCGGAAACTCCGAATGGGTCGTCATTGAAGAAGATGAAGCTTCAGGAGATGCTACAAATCAGCTTCTTGCCAATACTTCTTACCTTGACATGCTTAATGATACTCGAAGGAATAAAGCTTATAGGGAAGCCATTGACAAGACCATAACCAAGCCTTGCCATGTCCTCGATATTGGGTATTCACTAGTTATATATCATTTTCGGAAGTTAAATTACTTTGAAATGTTGAAATTGTTATCTCTACGATAAATAGGAAAAATGACTCTATCCTGACTGTATTTGCTCCTATCGGATATTATATTTATAGTACATATAACTATTGAAGAATCACTTGAAGTATCTATGATATACCTTATGTTCCATTTTGCATAACTTATCCAGTAAATGATTCCCGAGATAAAACATTTTTCAGGAAGAATATTTCCTCGACACTGGACGTAGTGTTAATTTAACTTAGCTCAAAAGTCAGGCCCTTTATGTATAAGAATGGAATCAGCAGAAAATAAAGAACTAAACAGAGTGTCTATTATAAGCTCTTTATCGTTTCAGCTTTTTCCGGAATGAGAAGTAAGCAACAAAATTGAAAGGGGAAACACCGAAAGATTGGTTCAAGATGATAATAGATGAAAGAAAATATATGCTATAGTAATATGTTAAAGTAAGAGCAACCAAATGTAAGAAGGAAAAAAGGCGACAAAAGCTTGGTCTGTATAAACTATGACTTTACTGTTGACAAATTTTTTGCCACAATTAGGTAGGTTTTAAGACTTGTCTTTGGTGGATGTATGGTTTGTTAATTGGGAGTCAACACATTTATATTTTAGATTCTTGTTTTTGATACAAATTGCAGAGCGGGAACTGGTTTACTATCTATGATGGCAGCCCGAGCAATGGATAATGGAGATTCGATTGAGAGCTCAGGTTCTAATGGGATGGTTACCGCATGTGAGTCATATCTTCCTATGGTAAAATTGATGCGGAAGGTTTTGCATGCCAATGGTATGCAAAGAAAAATCCGCATCTTTAACAAGAGGTCAGATGAACTAGAAGTTGGTGTGGACATGCCTTCACGGGCGGATGTGCTTGTGAGTACACTAGTTTTTTTCCCGTTTACTAGATTCAGACTATTGACATACTTATGCTGCACATGTGCCTATGATTGATAAAGTAGTCAGGAACTTTTTCCACAACATCTAGTTGGGAAAAAAGAGTACAATGTGGGCTAATCTGTGAAGTTTTACTTACAGAATTTGCTGGACAGAATGAAAGATGCATTCACCTAATTTACTGTTTAAATATGCTAATAATTTCAATCTTCGTTTTGCCTCGTTTATGTAACATTATTTAACATGATGCCATTCTACTTCAAGTTTTGTGGATATCGAGAGTGGTTGCTGTATATGTTTTCATTATATATATGAAAATTACTAGTCTATATGGCCATTTTGTTTGACACCATTGATGCAAAGTTTAAAATGTTATGTACTCATTTCATTTCATTTTAAATGACATTGTTTGACTGCAACGAAGTATAAGACATTAATTTGACATGTATATTATGTTAATGGTAGTAAAAAAGGGTCAACTAGCTAGTTTGGAAGAGCAAAATTGCATCAGAGGTATAAAAAGTTTAAATATATAAATGAATTGAATTTTAAAAAGTTGTACAGAGTAGCTTTATTAGCATTATGGTGTCAACATCATGGAATGTCTCCAAGTAGAAAAAGATGATTTGAAGCAGAATGGAGGGAGCACAATATAAGTGGTAATGGAATAGTATAATAGTGCTAAAAAAGTTTGTAGTGGAAAACTACTTTACCGTTTAATAATTTATAAATTTAAATTCTTAAAATTTGTAATAATTGTATAGAATATTATTAGTGGAATTGTTTCAAGCATTTTTGGATGTTATAAAATAGAAAGATTGTCATATAAGTTGGAAAGGAGGGAGTATATATTTTTCTGGATGGAAATTTAGGTATAGGCATAATCAAGTCTAGTTATAAACTCCTTAGCCAGATCATTGGGCTACGGGTAAAGATAAACATACTTGATGGTTGCACTTGTACAAAAATAAAATGGTGATAAGTCTGAGAGCTTGTAAGTGATGGTATCCACAGAACTGATTAGCATAATACTCAAATCAAACCAATTATGGCATGAGAGAACCTTAGGTAGAACCAGAGTGTAAAATCATTGAGTTCAGTTGGTGGTCTTGGTTTCGTAGTTTTGACAGTGGTTTGAATGATTGAAACGAAACAAAAAAATTCTCAATTTTTTGTCTTCCTGTGAAGTTTTTACTTGTGTCTTGGTCTCGAACTTTGGCTGAGATTCCTCATGCACAACTTTTGAATATTCTTTTTCATTTGCGCTCCAATTTCTAAAGGGTGAGGGTGTAGACGTGTAGTTATGATATAAGCAAAACTCATCATCACTCTTAAATTTTTTAAGTACCACACTTAAAAATGAACCTCTATTCTCATATATTTAGGTACAACCATTGTCAGGAAAATAAATTTTATCTTAGTGTAAATGGTGTTTATTTCTTTAAATGGATACTTTCTCTTCACTACTTATTACTTGATGATATTTTATTGCTTGAAATAATAACACAGTTTCAACTTTTACATAAATTTCAAACTTCCAAGAGTAACATTTACTCAGACTTAAGGGTTTACCTCTTAGTTTCTTAAATAAATAAATTCAAGTCTACCTATAGACTCTTCACTATTAAATTGGATGATAAAAATGGGGCAATAAAGTACTTTATTTTACATATCATGTAGATTATTTTTGTTTGGGTAAAGCCGTTTTGCGTCTTTGCAATCTTTCAATCCAAATACTACCATACTTTATTTTTTTGTTTGGGTTTCAGTTTGTAATGAGTTGTTTTAATTTGGGTTGGTGGTTTGGTTCCTTTTCTGAACACCTTATCTCAAGTGGAGATTCACACTGCACATCTGCCATGTTTTATAATGTTAAAAAGATTGAATGGTTGGTTGTTAACCAATGATATGGTATTGTTACATGAATGCTTGTTAATCTTTGACCACTCAATTCAGGTTAGTGAAATACTCGACTCTGAGCTTTTGGGAGAAGGGTTAATTCCAACTCTGCAGCATGCTCATGACCAGCTACTGGTAGACAATCCGAAAACAGTGCCTTACCGAGCAACGGTTTATGGTCAGGTGTTTGACCATGGCTATCATATTTAAGTATTCTTTTACAGATTGTAAGTTTAATTTGTTTCTTGTAGTTTGCTTTGATTTAATTTAATCTTCAGACTACTCTGCATCACACAGTTATGACATTGACTCTACAAAAGGGACTCATGGTCAACTAAGGAGTCAGAGAAGCACAATGACTTACCATGGTAGGCTATATGCTGAAAATAGGGAGCAATTTCATAAATCACCTGGCTAAGGCAAGAGGAAACCTCAAAGTGACCACAGATTACATGAATTGTACCACTGTCCTTATTAAAAAAAGGTTCTACCATTGTGATATGCTGTAAAAAGAAAATGGAACATCATATAATCTGCCAACAATCATACCTATACCAGGTACTAATTTCTAATGGCAGATGTAGAACATTTTGCGTTATAATCAAAACTTTTACATTGCCCAATTCTTGTTACCTCAAAATTAAAAGAATGGGCTTATCTGGATACATATAGATGAATAGAAAGAAAAGAAGAGCTCGTCTTATGCAATACGATCACTATTAAAGAAATTCTGCTTTGTTTTTCACTATTAGGAAAATTTCCTGTACCAATTGCTTTATATCTGTTTTACTTCTACCTGATGGTGTAGGGTCAGGGTCCTTTTATTGCAGGCAGTTACTTTTCAGCAAAACCTGCAATTTTCCATAAACTGACTGGTTTCTTGTCCTCTCCCAAAACCCATTGGTTCAGTTTTGGGTGGGTCTTGTAAAGTTGACTGACCTTGTTAGAACGCCGTCATTAGATAGCTCGATGTTCCTTTCTTGGTTGATCGGTAAAGTCATTTAGATAACTGTGTGTCCTCATTGTCGGGCTGAGTTTACTATTTTTGCATCAGCTGAAATTCAGGTGCCATTGCAAGTGCTTCTTAGGAAATTTCAGATAAACTCATCTTATATACAGTTAATAAAGCTCATTTCAGATCCACGAACTAATCAGATATTCCTTCTATATTTATTGAACTTAGCTAGTGAGTAATAACTTGCCTGCCATCATATTACTTGGTTGCGATGTACTAAAATCGTTAGGGTATGTTCCAGCCCACTGGGTTCCTGTAAATCAGTTATTTTTTTTCCCAACTTGCCTTCCAGCTGGTAGAAAGCACAGAATTGTGGAAGCTGCATGATTTGTATAACACTGAAAAAGGAGTACTAGATGAAGTTCGTCTTGTTCCAGAAGGAATGGATTCAGCTTTATGTGTCAAACGGCAACAATTTTCCATGCATTGTGATGCATTGGAAGAAGACATCAAGCTGGTAAAGTACTTCAGAACAAAAGATGTTTCTATATTGACAACTTCTGGAATACCACTCACTTCAATTTATACAGCTATCAGAACCCTTCAAAGTATTTGATTTTGACTTTTGGAGAAGGCCGGATAGTCATCGCGTAATGGAACTGAGTGTACAAGCTACTGATACTGGCACTGTTCATGCTATAATCTCATGGTATTTATTTTGGTTCTGAAGTGATTTTGTTTTCTCACATTAAACATTATATAACTTGGTTACTTTTTAGGTGGTTGCTCCAGCTTGATGAGAAAGGCACTATCTTCTACTCCACCGCACCAAAATGGATAAGTTGCCCATCTAGTGTGGAGGGATTTAATTCATCTATCAGCTGTGAGTGGAGTATCTCTGTGTTTTTCTTTTCTTTTAACATGAGGGCAAGATTTTTGTAGTTTCTAGAGGCAATTTGGATAGAACTACATATAATCTTGTTTAATTTCTTTTGATATTTCTTGTATGTAATCATAAAAATTAGCACTTTCTTAGTGTTGATTTTGACATAAAAAATACATACCGTTTCATTTTATTTTATATTTGGATAGAACTGGATACTTTTTCACTTGTGGATTTGCTACAAGGAGTACTCTTTCATATTATTATATTTGTTATTGGTATCCTTTACATGCCTATAAATGGAAAAATGAGTAACAGGTATCAGAGTCAAACATAACTCCTTATTTGTGCTTTTATCTGTATGCACTATAGGGAGTCAGAATTGGTGTGACCACTGGAAACAGTGTGTTTGGTTCATACCAAAGAAAGGTTTGTCTTTAATGAAGGATGAAGAAGTTAGTTTACTGGCTGTTCACACTGATACTAGCATCTCATATGAAATGAAGACTTTGTCCCAGAACCTGGAACTTGGACAAAGTGAGCTCAATGCTCAGAAGTACCAAATCACTTTGCTGCCAGAAAAAATTGCATTATATAGTGATGTCGATTGGAGATGCTCAATGCTGAAAGCTATTAAAAATGCAGTAAGTTTTCACATCTATTCCATGGAACCACCAACCAAAAGAATGTTTGCACATCCACATTAATTGTTCAGTTTTTTTTTTAAAAGAATGTTTGCACATGTGCATTCATTAAGTATAGTTCTTTAGAATTGAGCACTGTGAACCTTAACTCAGAAAATAACAACGAAAACATGTTTGGATGTTTGCAATTGATGTTGGTTGTCACATCCTTGTTTGCTTTTGATGAATTGAAGCCATATGCTTTCAGATTTTCCATGCTTATGGTATTTGATGCTTCTCAGGTTTACTTTACCTTTGAGTTGATTATATTTGATGCATCATTTAATGTTTTATTGCCATTCTCAATGTGTTTGTTCCTTACTATATCTATTTTTATCAAGTGACAGAATTTGTTAAGTGTTCTGTGACGTATTTGTTGTGCATATTTCATCATGAGTTTTTGCATTTATTGTTCACAATGTTATCGGTCCTGATTTTAATCTCTTTATTATCTCACTCAGCACCTTTAAGTTTTAATTTGACAGACAGTCATTTAAGTATCTGTTATTAGGTTTAACAAAATCAAGCGGAAGATCAACCTCTTATCTATTCTCTCCTGCCAACGCCACTGCTCTATCACCCCATTGGCCCATTGTCTCCCATCAGCTAATCAGTTACTTTAGTAGCAGTATTAATAATCTTCAATTGCAAGTCATTTTTTGTTTCTATGCCATAAGCCTATATATCAAGAGTGGGACAATAGAGAATGAAACAGTGAAAGGAATTCGATCGAGGATCTTTTGTGTGGATTGAGAGGATTGAGGATATTTGTATGAAATTTCAACACCAATCACCCTCTCAAAGCTAAATGCTTACTTTAATCTTTTTTTTTGCTGGACTAAGTTAACCCCCGTAAATTTTTGGACTTTGTCAGCTCCCTGGTTTTGGATTCACACATCCTAAAGGGCTTAACAAACTCTCTTCTGCTTTTTGTAACTATGCATCCACTTGATGGCTTTTAATGATATACCTTCATTAAAAGGACAAGAAGAAAAAAAAGAAATTGTTGACAACAGGACAGGCTGATAGAGAGATATAGAAGAGAAAAAGTTCAAAAGCAGAAGTAGCTAAGAGGAGATTTTGTACATCATAAGAAATAGAAATAGTCATTGTGAAGAAAAGTAGAAGAAATTAGCAAATCAAGAGAGAACATGAATAGAATTAATGAAAGAGAGTTGTCATTATTTAGTTTTGATGATTTGACAAACAATGGGATTTGGTAAGGGGACCTGATCCCATTTGAGAATGGTGTTCCTATATGAGAAAAGGACAGTTGGAAAAAGTACTCTGTACACTCTGCCATCTGTAGGACTGCAGGAGGTGGTGCGCGTCTGGTGTAGTGTGGCAGGGTTGTTGGCCAATAACATTGCTTCTAGGGTTTTGTGTCTATTACATATACGGTTTACTTCAATAGACACAACCTTAGTTTTTGCATTCTGAAAAAGTTCAAGAACATTGCAAAGACCATTCTCTCCTGAAGTATGTTCCTCAAGAACAACAAGGGACCTGATAGAACTGCCATCGTTCTTGGTTGTCTTAGGTTTATATTTCTGTGCTTATCTTTGTAGACCTATTCCTGTGTTATAAAGGAATTAGATCAACTAGTGTTTTTATTATTGATTCTGAGTTGTAGCTAGAGTTAACTATGAGGAGGTAATGAAGTCTAAATCGATTAGAGTTAATTGATTTAGTGGGCAACAGAGTTGTTGCTTTGGAGCTTGTGAGTAACAAAGTTGCGACTGTGAGAGGGAGGGATTTAGAGTTACATTCCTAGATTGCAAGAGCTTGTAATCTGAACCGTTGCTCCTTAATGTTAATGGAGTTGAGTTGAAATCCTGTGAGTATAAGTTGTGGTTTTCACTGCCGTTGAGCAAGGTGGTTTCCATGTAAACTGCTTGTGTTATTTACTTTATCGCTTTTTTATTTTAGTTACTGTTCTTGCTGAGTCAAAGGGACCTGGTCCGTTGACATATAGTGGATGCATACATTCTAACAATTGGTATCAAAGCTTGGGTTCTCTAACTGGTTAACACCAAGAGAGAATCCTGTGGAAGAATGACTGCTCTACTAAACCTAGAGGAAGGATAATCATCAACCAGGCCACCTCGTTTTAATAGCTAGTTCTACGGTTGGTGGAAAACGAGAATGCATGACTTTCTAATGGTTGAGGACAGGGAGTTGTGGGATGTAGTGTTGGATGGTCCTTATGTTCCTACAACGGAAGTAAGTAAAGGAAGGAGAAATTACAAAAGTTATCCCCAAAACTCGACAACAGTACACTGAGGCTGATAGAAAGAAGATTGAGAAGAACTATAAGGCAAAGAAATTGTTGGTGTGTGGAATAGAAGCTGGGGAATACAATCGAATCTCTGCTTGTGAATCAGCTAAAGAAATTTAGGACTGCCTCAAAACTGCTCACGAAGGGACTCAACAAGTGAAGGAATCAAAAGTGAACATGCTTACTACCCAGTATGAAAACTTCACCATGGAGGAGAGAGAAACCATCCATAATATGCACACCAGGTTCTCATCCATCACCAATGAGCTACGTTGTCTGGAAGAGCCCATTGATCCAAGGAAACAAGTCAGGAAGATACTCATAATTCTTCCTAAGTCATGGGCAAGTAAGGTCGATGGTATTACTAAAGCTAAGGACCAGAAGGTGTTGACAATGGATGCCTTGATTGGAAATCTTCGAACTCACGAGATGAACAAACGTCAGGAAATGTCAAAGAAGGAGGTGAAGAGGGACAAGTCACTAGCACTCAAATTGACATCAGGTGAAACTTCTGAAGAAGATAAAGACATGTCATATCTCACTAGAAGATTTCAGAAAATAGTGAGAAAACATGGAGGTTTTAGGAAGGCAGGGAACTCTAGCAGAGCTGTTAATGCAAATGACTTATGCCACAAGTGTGGAAAATCGGGGCATTTCATCAGAGATTTCCCTATGCACAAACTTGAATATAAAAACTATGTCATTTCCCTCTTTTTGATGATGACAAACAAACACCCGATGACAAGACATCCAAGTCCATGATGCTCCAGATGCTCATCTCACTCTTGTCATTCAATCCCTTACTCAAAAGCCTCCCTTATCCTAGTCCCTACTCAGTCTTCAGATCTAGTCCTCCTTTTTTTTTATCATTGTTTTTGTGTGGGCATGGGCAGTGTCTCGGGGTTGTCTTAGTAGTTTGGTTATAATGTATTGAATGCTATCTTTATGCAATGAAATGAATCTCTGTTTTGTTAATGGCCTTTCTTACTTTTCTGCTTTTCTTTTATGCTTGTGTTGTTAGTTGGCCATGGTTCTACCAAACTTGCTTACTTTTAATTCTGGTTTACTGCCTTTCTTTTTGTATGATATCAAAAGGGGAAAATATTGTATGCCTAGGATGGTTGCTAGATCTTCCTTAGGACTAAAGGAAGTAGGGGGAGGTTTTTTGTTGATTGTTGGGTGTTTGTTTGCATCATCAAAAAGGGGAAGGGAGAACAGACAGTTTTTATATTCAAGTTTGTGCATAGGGCAATCTCTGATGAAATGCCCTAGTTTTCCACACTTGTGGCATAAGTCATTTGCATTAGCAGCTCTGCTAGAGTTCCCTGCCTTCCTAAAACCTCCATGTTTCCTCACTATTTTCTGAAATCTTCTAGTGAGATATGCCACGTCTTCATCTTCTTCAGAATTTTCACCTAATGTCACTTTGAGTGCTAGTGACTTGTCGCTCTTCACCTCCTTCTTTGACACTTCCTGATTTTTGTTCATCTCGTGAGTTTGAAGATTTCCAATCAAGGCATCCATTGTCAGCACCTTCAGGTCTTTAGCTTCAGTAATAACATCGACCTTACTTGCCCATGACATATGAAGAATTATGAGCATCTTCTTGACTTGTTTCCTTGGATCAATGGGCTCTTCCAGACAACGTAGCTCATTGGTGATGGATGAGAACCTGGTGTACATATCATTGATGGTGTCTCCCTCCTTAATGGTGAAGTTTTCATACTGAGTAGTAAGCATGTTCACTTTTGATTCCTTCACTTGCTGAGTCCCTTCGTGAGCAGTTATGAGGCAGTCCCAGATTTCTTTAGTTGATTCACAAATAGAGATTCGATTGTATTCCACACACCAACAATTTCTTTGCCTTGTAGTTCTTCTCAATCTTTTTTCTATCGGCCTCAATGTACTGTTGTCGAGTTTTGGGGATAACTCCGGTAATTTCTCCTTCCTTTATTTTCGTTGTAGGAACATAGGGACCATCCAGTACTACATCCCACAACTCATTATCCTTCGCCATTAGAAAGTCATGCATTCTCGTTTTCCACCAACTGTTGAACTGGCCATTAAAACGAGGTGGCCTGGTTGATGATTTCCCTTCCTCCAGGTTTAGCGGAGCAGCCATTCTTCCACAGGATTCTCTCTTGGTGTTAACCATTTAGAGAGCCCAGGCTCAAATACCAATTGTTAGAATGTATGCGTCCACCATATGTCAACGGACCAGGTCCCTTGACTCAGCAAGAACAATAACTAAAATAAAAGCGATAAAGTAAATAACACAAGCAGTTTACGTGGAACCCCTCTTGCTCAAGGGCAATGAAAACCACGACCTGTACTCATAGGATTACAACTCAACCTTATTAACATCAAGGAGCAACGGTTCAGATTACAAACTCGTGCAATCTAGGAATTTAACTCTAAATCCCTTCCCCCTCACAGCTCCAAATCTATCATCTGTAGGACTGCAGGTGGTGGTGTGTGGCAGGGTCGTTGGCCAATAACATTGCTTCTAGGGTTTTGTGTCTATTACATATAAGGTTCACTTCAATAGACACAACCTTAGTTTTTGCATTCTGAAAAGGTCAAGAATATCACAAAGGCCATTCTCTCCTGAAGTATTTTCCTCAAGAACAACAAGGGACCTGATAGAGTTGTCTTAGGTTTATATTTCTGTGCTTATCATTGTAGATCTATTCTTGTGTTATAAAGGAATTAGATCAGCTAGTGTTTTTATTATTGATTTTGAGTTGTAGCTAGAGTTAGCTATGGGGAGTTAGTGAAGTCTAAATCGATTAGAGTTAATTGATTTAGTGGGCAACAAAGTTGTTGCTTTGGAGCTTGTGAGTAGCAAAGTTGTTAGTTGGAGGGGGAAGGGATTTAGAGGTTGCTCCTTGATGTTAATGGAGTTGAGTTGAAATCCTGTGAGTACATTCGTGGTTTTCACTGCCCTTGAGCAAAGGGGTTTCCATGTAAACTGCGTGTGTTATTTACTTTATCGCTTTTATTTTAGTTACTGTTCTTGCTGAGTCAAGGGACCTGGTCCGTTGACATATAGTGGACGCATACATTCTAACAAGAGTACAGGCTGACCAAAGAAGAAGAAGATTGCAAAAAGCTGATTTTCCCTTGTGTTCTTTCTTTGGTAGTTAAATTTTTTAAAGTTGGGTTCAAAGAGAGCACTTTTCTCTTTAATTGCATTACTGTTCACTTTCTGATTAAGTTGTTTGGATACTCCAAAAATGCCATGTAGCAGTGTCAGATCCTCCAAGAATGGCATATTCGGAGGATCCGAGCAACATAGCTTTCCAAGCACACTTATTCAAAGAAGCGTCACTTCACCTAGACAAACAAGTAAACTGTAGCTTCTTAAGCAACAGGTGATTACTTCTACTACTGATGGCATGAGTGTAACTCCTTAAGTATTGGTTTTTTGGGGGGAGAAAGTGTAACTCCTCAAGTATTGTGCCAAATTTATTGTTAAAAGGAAGTTCTCATCAACATAGTTCCTCAAGTTTATTGTTCTACATCTTTTTTTGTTTACGGCCGATATTTTTTTCGTCCAGTCAGTTTTCATGTTGTTTCCTACATTAACTATTCTTACTGAAGAACAAAGTCAGCCAGATCATATGTGCTCATAATTACAATCATGCATGTTATTATTGTTTACATGGAACCGACTGCTTGTTTTGCTATTTTTACTAAAAAATTTTACTTCAAATTGTCAGTTGGAGTTAATTGTGCTCCTTTGCTCCTTACAGATGAAGCAGAAAACTCCCTCCTTGTGCGTTGTTGTGGATGATAGTTTATTTCTTGCGGTTGCTCTTGCCCATCTCGCAAAAGGGTCCCATGTGCTATCATTGTTTCCAGGATTGCAAGAGAAAGGTGCGCAATATTTGCAAGCTGTTGCAGCTGCAAATGGTTATTCAAAGGATCATGTAGAAGTTCAGAAGATGAGTGAACTGTTGACCTCTCAAAGTAGTCAGGAGAAGGTAGCAAATGTAACAATTTTTTTCTTGAATCTCGACCATGATTGCTTCTTGTTGTCTCTTCTGCCTTATTTTTCTATGGCATCTCAAATATGGAACTTTGGCTGCCTAACACTATACCACTTCCTTGCAAATGCTGATGATTTGTTGTTTCTCAGCAGATTGATTTGTTAGTTGGGGAACCTTTTTATTATGGTAACAACAGTGTGCTTCCATGGCAAAATCTACGGTTCTGGTAAATATGATGTAACTTGTTCCTTTGATTTTAGTATACTGAGTTGATGCTGTCTGAAATGATTCTGTGCTGAGCTTTTATGGATAAATTATTCAGTACTGGACATTGAATGCTTTAAATTATTTGTTGGAAAACAATCTTGGAATGTAGTCTCTTTAGATCAATGCTTGTTATATTTTTCTTGCATTTGCATTTGTTAGTGATTTCCCAGCTATACTGTTTTGATAATCTCATCACTGCTGATCAGCAGTTATGTCTTTCATAACACAGCTAAGAGGATTGATGTCATCAACACTATAGAATTTTTTTACTAGTATTGATTGTAATATGTAATGAATAAAAAAGGGTCGGTTGGCTAAATATGCCACTCTGCCTGCGTGGTGAGTGCTGTATGGCTATTAAGACATATGGCCGACATAATTTGTGGAACTTTATAGGGTTGGCTCCTTGGCCGACCCTCAAAAAATAAAATAAAATGAAACTCTTAGCTAGTGCCTCACTGAGTTCCAAATACCACCTGAATCTAATCAGAACACGTAGGCACAACATGTCCTGCGAGCCGCTTTGGAATTACAATCAGCACTAAAGCACTGCGCCACTGCCTAACAATGTGTCAGTTACTAATAGAAGAGCATCATTTTGTTTCTTAGAAGCTGTAGTGGATATAAACCTGTATTTCTTGTTCTAAGCTGACAAGGGAGTGATCGCTTAGTGTTAAAGAACCTTCACTTCCAACCATCAGGTTGGGATTTGAATCTCCAAGGGAGTAAAGTGAGAAATGCCACTGCGGCCCTCTTGGCTATGGGGTTTTGAGGAGGGGATGGGGTTAACTGTATCAACGTAATAAAAATTTCAAATCATTGTAAGCTGCATTTATAGAGCAGTTACCATTTGACCTAAAACAATCTCCACCTTTGGACATACTGAGATTAGAAACTGCCACTACATACAATGGTTGAGAACCCTGAGGTCTCAGGTTCAAAACTCAGTGGAGACAAAAAAAGCACTAGGTGATTCTTCCCATCTGCCCTAGCCTTGGTGGAAAGAGTTACCCGGTACCTGTTGCTGGTGGGATGTGGGAGGTGTCCTGTGGAATTAGTCGAGGTGCGTGGATACTAGCCTGGACACAATGGTCATCAAAAAAATTATTATGTTCCTGTTCTTCAATTCTGCTGCTGGTGTATGACTCTTTATTCTTTTTGTGGAGGTGGAGGTTATTATAATACCTATGAGTAATGTGATTCTTTTCATGGGAATTTACTTATAAAGTATCTATTCTGATTATGATATCATTTGTAGGAAGGACCGAAGTTTATTGGATTCAATCCTATCAGAAGGTGCAATGATTATGCCTTGCAAAGGATTGTTAAAGGCTTGTGCGATTTCGCTTCCTGTAAGTTCATGGATGCATTCTGTTTGATGCTTTGACCATGAGAAGAGTCAAATTCATGTGATGGACATGTTAAACTGTTTGCAGGACCTTTGGCAAAGTCATCAGTGCCTGCAACATGTTGAAGGCATTGATCATTCAGTTGTCAATTCCACGTTAGGAGCATGTGGAGGTTTACCTCCTGGACAAGAAAATCCTACTCTACCTTTTTCAGTCTGGCAATGTGGGGAGAGCAAGGTAATTTATATCATCTTTGAGGAAGAAGACTACAAATGAGATTATCTAATGCAACAAAGTTTAAATCTGTTGATACAATTGAGATTGAAAATTGCAGAAAATGAGCGACATAGTTACTATCATGGAATTCAATTTCCTGAAGCCAATAAGCCCATGTTCTGGAAAAGCTAAGGTACGACTCTTACATGGAAACTGGCAAGATTCTGTTAACAATAAAGGCAGCTTGCAACATTAGCTCACAAAACCAAGGTTTTGCAGGTAGAATTTATTGCACATGGAAAATGTCATGGATTTGTTCTTTGGATTGACTGGGTGATAGATACAGAAGAATCCATTGTCTTGTCTACAGGACCAGGTGTGTCTTTGAAAAGTCGCAGTCTAGACTCTAGACAATAATTGCTGAGACATTTTGTTTGGGGTGTCAAATGATTGCTTCTTGTTTTCTTTTCACAAAATTTTGCTCTACCCCTTTATCCTTGAATGAAGTTTCAATAACTTAATGATCTTCTATCTGATTCAGAACAAAGATACTGGAAGCAAGGGGTAAAGCTTCTGAAGGATCCCGTGGCTGTGGGGAGCCATAGATCTGCCACCACTGATTGTCACTCAGCAGATATTGAAACGTCTTTCGATCCATCAACTGGTGACCTCATTGTAGATTATGCTTTCTTATAACCAAGAGTGCTTCAGTTGCCTTTCCCAATTGGACTTGCTGGGAGTATAATCTTCTCAATGTCATCCAAGTCCAAAGCTGCAAGTCATCGTACTCCTCTCACTCTAAGTGGCATAGATACATCAGCAATGAAGGTCTAACACAAATTCCAAGGCCACAGCTTCAAGGATGTTAGGGTTATCAGCACTACTTGCTCCGTAATACTGCAGTCTGCAACTCCTTGATAGCGAGTTACTGTAAGATTATATTACCCAAATGTGCCCCCTTGTGCACAGAAGTTTTGCATCTAGGTTTGTAGTTTCGATTGGTTTGATCCAACATTCTAAGCGTTTTCTACATGTCGCCATTTTACAAGTCATTTTCATCTCACTACTTTTAGTTTGTTGAAATAATTGCTGCTTGCTGAGCTGCCACTAGAAGGTGAACATGAAATAGCAGCTACTTCATACCGATAATTTATTATACTCTTGGAAGAGAAAGGATCCTTCAAAATTTCATGCTTAATGTGTCAAACTCAAATATATGTTAAGAGTATTTAGATATCACTGGAATACTCTCCCAGTGTGCCTTATCATATCCATTTTTAATGAGATACCATACATCATTGTGTCAATTTTGTCATAAAACATAACTTTCATGTCTCCATCACTAGAGAGGGAGCACTTTACCCCTAAAGTAAGATTTTTTGGTGTGAATCTGAATTAGTTGGGTCTGGTAGGAAACTTGAAAGAATAAAGGAGATGTTGAATAATTCATTGTTACACTGTGTTGCTGTCATTCATTTCGCACTAAATTTCTATTAGTACGAAGGAACAAAAAATAATACTAGGTCCCAAGATTGGTCCTGATCACATGATATGAAATTATTGCTCAACCAATTTTTGGGTTGAGATATAATTTCATTTTTCACCTTCAAAAGACTCAAAACAGTTAAATGAGTGACATATTTGTGGACTCAAATTACCATCTATTCTTATAGTAGTACTGGCCAATAAGAGTTATTGTGACTTTTTTGTCTTTCAATAATTCCATGCACGTCACTTCAGTTTTTTTTTTCTCTTTTTTATAACCTTTTGGAGCGTAACATCAATTCATCAATGTTTAAGTTCCCCTTTCCCTTATGGAAGTATGTGTTTCTAAAACATCGACTTATAGTATGCTATATAAAGGGTTAATATATGAACAAATTTATACGTCAACATTTAGATACTGCGGCATCTATCCTCCTCTTCATGTCCGAATCATTTTAGTTTTATTTTTTCACATATTGTCCACTACGGAGGTCACTCTCATCTTATCATGTACTTTCTCATTTCTAATTTTGTCTCTCCTAGTATGCTCGTATATTCATCTAAGCATCCTGATTTTTGCTACGTACTTTTATCTATAGTATGTGTGAGTTTTTGACTGACCTAATCGAACTTACCTTTAAACCTTGATGAAACATTAATGACATTTCAATTAATCACTAATTTTATGTTCAAAAAATTCTCTTTATTTATAAGATTGATTATAACATTAAAAAGGGGGTTTTCAATATTTGATGTGTATGAGCTAGTATTTTAGAGGAAAGTATTGAAAAAATCTCTGAATTTGATGTAAATTATTAATTTCATCTTCGAATTATTGAACAACCTTAATAACACCCTTCTACTTGACTAACTAAACTCAGATACACCATCAATCTGTCACATGACATAACAATTTGTCTCAAACTCTTTGTAGGAGCATGGAACTCTTAATAAAAAGTTGAGAGAGGTGTTGAAAATACCCTTAAACTTGACAAAAATTTAAGGGTGCATTTTACTCATGTTGCAAAATCAAGGGTGTATTTAAGTTAGTCAAGTAATGGAGTGTTTTTAAGGCTGTCAATAATCTGAGAATGAAGCTAATAATTCGCGCCAAGTTTAAGGGTGTTTTCCCTACTTTTCTTATTTTTTATCAGTTGAGCTAACAAAGCTCTGTTTTTCCGAGGAGGAACTAGGAAGGATAAAATGTGGCATAACAATAAACATGTTCTTTAACTTGGTCTTAACTGTCATTCATACCTTCCAATTTTGGATATATACAAATAGATACTTAAACTTGTATAGAGTTACGTTGAACAAGTAGACACATAGGTCCTACCTGACATATGACTCACATGAATTGCCGACAGGGGCGGCTCTACAGCTTTGTAAAAAAAGTAATTGCCTTAGGCCCCAAAATTTGAGGGGCCTCATTTTAAAAAAAATAAATAGGTAATAAGTAATTATTTTTTTTTAAAAATATAGTTATATTTGTAGAAAATAATTTTTTTTCATAAAAGAGCAAAGAAGTAACAGAAGTTTGACAAATTATGAATACTATGTCTCAAGAAAGATTAAATAATTGGCTATAATAAATTTCATAATAAATATATATTCGAATTTAAGGCCTCAATACGGATTTGGCTTTAGGCCACCGGTTTATTAGAGTCGCCCGTGATTGCCGAGTAGAACGTGTGTGTCTGCTTGTTCAACTTTATACAAATTTAAGTATTTTGTTCGTACATAATCAAAATTCAACAACATATATATCAACTGAAACCAAGTTAAAGGTAGGGTTTTGTATTACACCCTACAATGTTGTTGTGATGTTGATATCTCATTTACAAAATGTACCCCATTCGATGTTGACTTACATATACGCATTTCAAACACATTTTATTTGGACTATATTCTCTGTCTCTTATTAATACTACTAACTAAACTAATAATACTAATAATTATTTAATCTCCAAATCTTTCTTCAATTTTTCTCACTTAGCTTATATCATCCATTAGCAACACAATAATAAAAAAAACACACAAACCAAATCCATGGGTTTGCATATACTTATTGTTTTAAAGCTGAATTTGATAGCATCTTCTGTGAGTTTAAATACTCCTTTAATTATAAGCTTATTATGCCCTTTTATAATAAGGCTAGCTTCTTGTTCCTTTAAACCTCTTCACCAAATTCACTATAATTTGGTTCATTCTATGAGCCTTTTTTTGTTCCAGATGAGCCAAATTACCTTCAACTCTCAACCCCCTGCAGCTCTTCGGAGTACTACGCGGTGGGGAAGAGCTGTTCGGGTTGTCTACGAGAGGTTTACACGTGCAAGACACGTACAGTTCCATGAGGCGGACGAAGAAAGCTTGCGTGCCCTTTCCATAATTGCTCTTTGAAGTAGATTTTCCATGGACGTTGAAACTCTTCGGACTAGAGAGACAAATTTTGAATTTAAATTTGTAGATTCAAGTGCTTGTCCCTCAACCAATCGTACTATTAATGTTACGATTTTGTAATTTTAAAAATAGACTCTTTCGTTTATATATTATCG
>JAJOOH010010545.1:0-19444 GCA_029582605.1 Solanum gracilifrons | reverse complement strand
TACGAGAAATTTTAATTTTTAACTAACTAATCGCAGAACCATACAAAATTAAGGATTCCTCTGAAAAAATCAGACTTGTTCAGAAGGAGGAAAATATGTGTCCCTAATAAAAGTTTACCATATTAATTTCTTTGGATGAATTTGGGTTGAGTACCAAATGATAAAGCATTGATATGTGTAAAAATTACTCCCTCTATCTCTTTTTACTAATTCAATTTTGACTTTTGACTTGTCATTTTTTACGAATCAATAAAAAATAATATGTTTAACTTATTATACTTTCAATTTATTAAGAGAGTCAATGATTTTAAATGTAATAAAATTATTATTTTAATTATTGCTCGTTCATGTCGAGTATGAACATTTACGACGGAGGGGTATCGAATAACTACGGTGGGCGGTGGTATTTATTTAGAATGAGTTTACTAACTCGGTTTTTTTAAGTTTACAAAAAATGTTTGTTCAAACTTTTTCCCCTTAAATTTTCAAACTAAAAAATTAATGCCGCAATTATATCCTACGATAGACTACGTACAGTTGACAAAATTTCACCACTTATGACATTAATAGTGATAGTGATATAACTTAACTTGGTATATACATTGTGATTTTGTATCAATATTCAAATTTCAACTGTAACTATTTGTAGATTGCTCCCTTTTAAAGTGGGCAGACTTTTTCTACTTGGCGGTTGTGCTACTTTTCTTTGTTTTTTTTTTAGGTCAACCGACTAATAAGATTGGGAAAATCTTAAAGAAAAGAATATATGGTTGTAGTTGAGAAGCCAATTTGAAATGTGTGGAGCACCAATCTGCGCGTTGCCCAATTGACCCTCTATGTTCGAAATTTGGAAGTTTTCTCAATTTTCTTTCAAAATATTATAGTTCTAGTATATGTAATTAATGTGGTAGGAAATCTTGACATTTTAACAAATACACGTTAATCAAGTATCTGTGAGTTGACTTTTCAAATGGTCACTCAATTTATATGTATTATAGAAAGTATTTTTTCCTTTTTTGATAGAATATATTTTTCGGAAATAATAATTGTTAGATGGTCATTGAGAAATCAACCCCTATTATACAGACGTTACGTTCTATCATTATTATTTTTATGTGGTCTGGGTTTTTTAAATTGGAAATATCAATAAACATATTGGAAAGCTTCTTTTAATGAAAGCGCATATGCAAAATGTGCGCGGAAAGTAATAAAAGAAAAAGTAGTCACATGCTTTTTAATTTGCCATTTTATAATTGGACAGATATGGGATTAGATATTTATAATGTTTTCGTGGATAATTATTTGCGCCATATAGAAGTGAAGAAAAAAAGGAGGAACTAGTAGAACATCAATTCAGGGAGCATTTGGCCAAAAGAAACATTTCTTCTTATAATAATTATCCCATGCCTTTACTTTTACTTAACCACTTTTATTTGTTTGATTAGGTAAATTAAGAGATAATTTAATAATTTATATTTATTATTTAGTACATTATTCATTTCTCAACATCCAAATATAAATAAGGATGATATACTAAAATTACAATTTTACGTCTTGCTTCTAAAAAATTGTATAAAGTAAACATGAATGGCGGAGTAGTAAACTTCTTATACTTCCAACTCTAGATCGAAAATAAAATGAAACCAGGTCATTAAGAACTGAGTTGGAAAATTAGATGATCATTTGTCAATAATAATACTGCTGAGCTGGAATATTTGTCCTCTTGAGCAATAGAATTGTATGCCTATCAACAAATGGCCCCAAACAAGAAAATTCTGTTCAGACTTGACCTAAAGCCCAGGAACTAAGAAATATGGACTCTGCATGGAAAATACTGGGCTGGGCCTAACAGGTGCTTGCTTCAGCACATGCCCAATCATAAACTGGGTTAGCTTGGGCTGATCCAGATTTTCATTCACCAAGCCCAGCCTTAAAAATCCAAGAGTACTCTCTTTCAATCTCCACATGAAAAGTAATAGCTCAAGCTATATCTTAGAGTTTCACGTGTGAAATTTGTAAGTCCATAATAAAAGTATTTGTCAATTGTAGCTATTGAAAAAGAAATGTGGCTTTTTATGAATTTTATCCTCTACAACACTATAATCATAGAAAAGAAAAAAAAACAATTCCCAAATGTTGCAATATTTAAAGGAAATGACAACACGTTTCTCTTAATGTTTTAAATTTTTGTAAGTATATTATCAAATAGCAAAATCCTGTTTAGCATGAGGTATGGCTAGTAGAGCGTCAGGATTTTCTTGATTCATTGTCAATGTAAACAAATGAAAAATGCATTGATCATTTAGTTTAATAAATCGATCAAGGAATATTATTTCTTGACTAGCACAGCCTTAATTATATAGGAGTATTAAATGAATTATCATTCCAGCATCTAAGTCCACTGATATCCAAAAAGGTTCAAAGAACCATAAATTTAGCGAATTTCGATTCTAATTATATATTTTTCTGTCAAAGTTATTTTTCAAATTATGGTGCAAATTGCATTAACTGTTTAGCTTGCAGCAACGCCCACATTTAATGCAGAATCTTCAAATGATCCTTAACTGTTTAAACTTGTCGACATCGACGTTGATTGATACAAACAGTTCTTTACATGCAGAAACACTATTCAATTTGACTGATGTTATTGATAAACAAGATTTTGATTGGCTACTGTTTGGCTTTTGCTGTTAATAGTACCTAGAAAAACAAAGTGACATTTCCATAAAGTTAAGTCATTAAAAGCCGAATCTTCAAACTTAAATTCCAGAATCAAATTTTACACACATCATTCAAACTTCCCAAAACATTCATTAGCTACTTCCCATTGATCCCTTCCCTATGATCACAAGTTAAAAACGACAAAAATAAAAGATAAAAAAAACTCTAAATCTAATTTACACGGTATCTCATTTGGCTCCGGTTTTGTTTTAGTGCTGAACTGGGTACCTGACTGCAGCAGCTAGCAGCCTTTGCTGTTCTATCTGTAGCACGAAACTATGATCATTGATCAGAACTATTTAATGCGAAAGTTCATTACAATAACTTTTTATAGAAACACAGGAGGAATACTATCTAGCTTATTAATGCATGTCGTACTTTCATCAATACAAATAGTGTAAAGTAGCTAGGATGAAAATGTGTACGGTGTTTAAATTATTAGAGGATTTGTTTGGTAGTGAAATTGAAAAGAAAAAAAAACTTTTCAAAAATGTTCTTTGTAGTGCAAAAGGCAAAATTGTTAAATTTCAAAAATTATGATAGAACATGATTTTCGGAATGAAAAAAATATTGGCGGCCAAAACGGTCGATAATTACCTGGAAAAGTTCATGAAGTTTGTTCTTGAGATAACAATATTCATGCTCAAGCAACTCTAGAGCTCTCAAACAACTGAGAAAAAAAGAGAAACAAATTTATTTTTTTTCAGTTTTAGTGGTCCTAGTATATAGGCGATTTATTTTATTTAAAAATAAGAAAAAGTTGGTTACTTACCCAAGTCGGTTATTCTGCTCGGAAGCAACGCGAAAGGCGACGCAGACGTTTCTGACGCGTTTTGCACCAATGCTTGAACTGCTTCCTATAAACTGATTCAAATGCACTCCCATTTTCTTGTAGTCCGAAAACTCTCTATCCATCCTGTTTTTTTTTCGCCATATTATAAAAAGATTACCAGTCCATCAGTAAAAGATGAAAAGAAAAGATAACAAACTCAGAGGTATTAAAACCCATCAAAAAGACTCAACTTTTTCCTCCTTTTATTCCCACGCTTGATATAAAACATGCCCACAATAAAGTAGTACTAGTAAAATCGCTTTTATGAGTTCACCTCTTCGAAACAATAATAGACTATTTCCAATAGATTCTCGACTGAAAAACATACACAAAAAACACTCACAACAAGGATCTGAGATTTCGTAAGAGTTTTTCGGACTCTTGGAAGTAGATGTTGACAACTTCGGAGACGAAATTAGGAGAGGATTCATCTTGAAGCTGTTGCAGCTGCAAAAATTGCTCGTCTAATACTCCCTATTTTATTTTACGTACAAATAAAAATCACATTTAGTATCTGTGCGAAAAAACGAAAATCTGAGAATTAATAATAACAAATTATTAGGAACCTGGTGGAAGAGTAACGCGAGCAAGCGATTCATATCACCTCGCAAGCGTTCGACGCCGAGGCCAAGCATCCACAGAGGTAGACCCGTTTTGGCTGCTTTTTGTAAATGAGGGAATAGTAGTATTAGAGAAGAAAAAGGAGATAGAATTAAATTAGTCTCAGGCTTTTTTCCTAAATATGGGGGCGAAAGGAGACTTGCTTTCGAGAGAAGTGTGTATGTCGTTTCTTATTTCAGGGTGTAAAAATGGCAGTAATTGCTTTAATTTGTTTGCAGTCAAGTCAGGTGAGAGGTGAGAGCCGAGACTATGCTTATAAAGGATCACCATCTGGCGGTGAATCTGACCCCACCTATCCTATGGAGTCTCACTTTTACTTTTTTTTTTGTTTTACTCATTTACCTTTCTAAATTGGCCCTAAATAATTTTAAATAATCATGCTCTTTTCGTTTTAATTTGTTTTTCATAAATATGTCTGAAAAATTGAAATTGGAATAGAGAAAGAGATTTTTAAAAAATAGATTGAAGAAATAAGGTAAGCTAATTGAAACACTTAATATACTATTTTGGTTGTTTTTCGAAACAATATTGCGAGTACTGTTTTATGTTATGTACTATTTATATAAGTTGTTTCTTTTTCTTTTTTAAAAAAATGAGAAAAAGGAGATTACAACATGGTAAATTGAACTCCTATTAATTAAAAATATAGTTTGACAAGCATAAACTAGAAATACTTAACTAGCGTTTAGTCATAGATTTTCAAATATTTTTAGCACATATTATCTGGATGTAATTTCACCACGTGTTTCTAGTATTTGGGAAACATATTATACTTTTTAAGAAATAAGTTATGGTTCCTTAATATATCATGTCCTACGAAACCAAAATATGTTATTAGGGATGAAATGACAAATAAAAGCTATTTTTCATTACACGCATTCTTATTTTGTCCATCCAACATGTTCGTTTTTCCATAATGCAAGTACCTAGTACATCTTTTCCTTTCGGAAAAAATGAAAACAGTGCGTACATCTTTTCCCTTGTTATTATTTCTTCACATGCTAACCAAATGTTCCTTTTTTTATACTTCAAATTAATTTACTTCCGTGCATTTCAATTTTAATCAAGTGGATACTCTCTTCTTTTTAATCTATATGTCGTTTTACGTTTTTCAGTAATTAATTAAACAAATCGTTGCAATTAAATTAAGTTAAATGAATTAAGCAATATTTAAATATTGAAAAGTAATGGGATGGGGTAATCGAGGTGAGTGTGGGGAATAATGTAGACCGGCGGGCCTACTCAGGATGATCTATGTACATACAACATACAGAGTGACTGCAGGATTAGAGAGTGGCGCAGTCGTTTTTATTTTTGGTGTTGGAGTTGCTTGAGCTATACCTATATGGTGGGTTATGTGGTGACCTGCAACTTGCTTGGAACCCCGTTTGAAGACGAAGTCAGGATTAAAAATTTGAGATTTTAACTTTTAAAAAAATATATATATATTTTATTCATAGTAAGATTCAAATCAATAACTTCAGTGTGAGAAGTATTCATGACATTTTTCTTCTCACTGAATCGTTAATTAACTTTATGAGAAGTACACAAGTTAATATACATTTATATTTATATGTATATATGATCAACGAAAATGTTACTGAATTTATTCGCGAACCCTAGTTAACTTCGCCTCTGACCCAGTACTGAGTCAGTCTCCTCCTCCGCGTGCTGTCCGCTTTTGGTGTAATGTGCGGCCTTCTTAAGCTTCCTCAATCCTCTCCCTCCCTTTCACCCGACAACTCCCTGCTCCTTCTGACTCTAATATCCATCCCATCTCCTTTTATTTTACCACCTTAGCACTTCCTCCTTTTGATTACCTTGTCATCTCACTTTATACTAGTTAGTCTGGTTTATTACTAAATAACATAATTAGTTTTATAAATATATCTCAAGAGGATAGTATATATACAATTTAATTATACTTTGTGAAATTAGAAAAAAATATTTTTGATAATCATCGATTATATATAACATATCAAACTTAAATGTCAAAAGAAAAAGTAACAATAAAAAAGAGATGTTAAAAACAATAGGAAAATAGAATATTAGCGATAACAAATTGAACAGTAACAAATATTACTCCTCAGTATGATTATAAATTATTTTTCTTAAAATAAATAAAAATTGTAAAGTTGAATTATATATTTATACAAAAGAAGTACACTATTGTTTAATAAGATAATAAGGGTTGTTTGGTTGGAAACAAGTTATTTCAGGATTAATTATTCTGTGATTAGCTATTCTGGAATAATTTATCCACCATGTATATGGAATAACTTATCCATCACTATGATTTACAAAATGGTATAATAAATTATCCAAACATGATAACAAAACAAGATATAATTTTTTTATCCATAACTATTTCTTATCCCATCACTATTTATTTTTATTTCTTGCGCCAACAATTAGTGAGCCTGCCTTTGTACTCACTCACTCTACATACTGCCAAAATGTTAACCACACAGTATACGACTGTGGTTTTTCACTTTTCATCTGACTCCCAATTTTGTCCTTAATGGAGTAACCTTTTTTCATAACTTTTTCTCATTTTTGAGAGTGCAAAAAGAGAGAATTGTTTGTTTATGCATGCCACTACCTCCATGTCTTGGAGTTTGGCCAAAGCATTAACTTTCTGGTCACTGCTAAACATGCTACAGTCGCAATGTTCTTCACTCTGTAACAGCTCAAGTGAAGATGTGGCAAGCTGGCTCCTGCTCCCTGCTGGAAAGTTATATTAAGCAAATTTATTAAATAATGAAAATTGGAATCATATAAACTAATTGAAATGTGATAGAAACTTATGTTCGGTTTCAATTCAAATATTTTAGTTTGATTGAATACATAACTTAAGGTCAAAATCTTATTAAAGAGATGGCGAGTAATTCTTTAAATTTCGTGGTACTATTATGTTTGTCAAATAGATGGCTGAAATTAGAATACTTAGGTACAATCAACCTAAAAATAAAAGTAAAATATCTAAATTGGATTGGAGGAAATAATATTCAAGCTAGTTGTTACTCCAATACTAGTAGGCGTAGTTTTTTAGCTAACGCAAATTCATGAGAAATTTATTATTATATAACATGAAATTTGTTAGTGAAACGCAAAAAAATAGATTATTACTAAAATGCTAGAAAAGCTTTCTAACTTTTTCTTGTAAAAAAATAAATATATTTTTCTTTTAGTGATTCAATCAATATATCTATAAAAATAATCAATCCAAATTGTTTTTTTGTGAAATTTTCAATAAAGAAGTAGTAATTTTTTTTTTTTAGTGGTGCAAGTTCTATCCTTTTATAATGTGGTGAGTAGCTAAAATTGACAATTCTTTTTAATTATTAGTAAAACACCATAAAAGTTTCGATAACCGAACAAACATTTCCCATTCTTTATCATATTTTTATCCCAAACATTCTAAAAATTACGGCATGCTTGGAATTAAAAATATCAAACTTCCATAGCTTGGGAGATGAACCCTTACACAAATATTGATAAGTTAAAAAATACAACACTTTTGAAGACGCCCATGTCCAAAATGCTTCTCCAATTTTTTAATATAAATGCATAGACTTCATAATCATGCTTTATGCTCCCGTGCTTATTTACTGTGGCTGTTTCTCCATTCAAATTACAACTTTCTAAATGTTTGCTAGTAGTATTTCTTCTTGGCGTCGTTTGGCTTGATATAAAATTTAATAGAAAATATTTTAAAGTATTATATATATATATATATATATATATATATATGCCTTTTAATGTGGTCTTAGCCATGACTTTTATTCTCTCTATTTTTTATGTGTACAAGTGAATATTTAAATTTGTATAATATTGAACAATTAGACACATGTGTTCTATCTAACATAATATACGTGGAAACATGTATCTACTTGTTTAAATCAATATAAGTTTAGGTGCGCCCTACATATGAAAATTTAAAGTTGGAAGACATAAACATCAAATGAGGTGAAGTTAAAGGGTGCAAACAAATTATAGATATTTGTGTGTGGAGTATAACTCATTTAATTGATGATAAAAATAGAATTTTAAAATTAAATTGTTCTAAATTATGTGAGGTTACATTTTTTGTGACCAAACTAAAAAATGTGCCACAAAAACTTAGACGAAAAGAGTATATTATAATTATAGACAACTTATGATATCTTTTGGCCTAGAAATTCTAAATGTATACTTGAAATTAAAACTTTAGGCAACTAGTCAATAATCTAATAATTCGTGCGCTTCCTAAAAGTTTAATTAATTAGGACACAATTGCGTCCTCTTCATGTCACGTTTGTGCTTCAAAATATTAGTGGCATTGATACATTGCTCGAGATCACAATTATTTTGCCTTTTTATTGTCTGATTAGCTCTTATGAGTGCAATATAATACAGAATTCAATAGAAATGTAATTATTTGTCTACCTATATTCTATAGTCATCCAAGGTTACTCCATAGTCTCATAATTTCATTTGTGAGAATGCGGGTAACTAATTATAGCGCTTTCGTTTTTAAAAAATAAATAAATCAGAGTGATAAATTAATGATTAATATTTAATGGGACGTGAAGAGAATGTCTGTTAATTACGGTACAACTATGGTGTTTACTCCCTCGTATTATTTTTACTTGACACTTATTTCAAAAAATAAATTTTTATTTTTATTTGTCACTTTTGATATATCAAGAAAAGACAATAATTTTTTTCCATTAGCATGAAATACTTACTCTTTCCGTTCACTTTTACTTGTCATTTTTCTCTAATATATATTTTTATTTTTACTTGTCATTTTTGACATATCAAGAGTGGAGTAATATTTTTCCATGTTTACCTCAACATTAAATACTCTTTCTTCAAATCATTTTTCAAGACTTAATACTAAACATAATTTAATTATGGATTGTTTGATAAATACCTATATCAATAATCATTTTCTTAATGGGCGTGTCAAGTCAAAATGTGACAAATAAAAGTGAATAGAGGGAGTATTTTTCAAATCATTTTCTCAGACATCATTTAATAAAAGATATTTTAATAAAATACTTATATTATTAATTATTTTTCTTAATGGGTGTACCAGATCAGACCGTGACAAGTAAAGCGAATGAAGGGAATATATTTTAAGATTAGTGTAGTACAAAGATAATTGAGACTAAGAAAAAATTGTATGTTTCCAACTTAGTCACTATGAAAAAAAGCATAATTTTATGTTGAATGAAGGTGTTTTTTTTTATAAAGTTTTGGACTATTTAACTAATTCAAAGTTGCTTAAGTAACAAAATGTTATTGACTTGTTAGGTCGTTGTATTCAAATGGGGATAGATAAAAAATCATTCTATTGGATTGATGTATATTATGCTGGAGTAGGCATGAATATAAATTTATTTATTTTTGTCATTTTAATTATCAATTTATTTATTGTAATCTGTGATATATTCATCAAAGGAATATGGACTTGATCGATGTCTATCATTTCTGATCACTCTAAATATTCTTTTGATTGATAATATATTTCACAAAAGAAGTGTACAGTTATTTTTTTGTAAAAACGTATGTAATGCAAAAAGTTGAACAAAGATGTCATAATCTATAATTTGAAACTTCTATATATTTATTTTTATATGTAGATGTGAGCTTATAAGCTCAATTGGTACCCACTACCCAACTTTGGATGTTACTCCGTAAATATAAACTTGATTTTTTTAGTTGTAGTGTCAAATAATTTGTATTCATAATTTGCATCCTATCGGTGAATGTTATCGTACATGTAAAGCAAGAACCTCCAAAAAATTTCAAATAATTCAATTCAAATTAATTTTTCCTTTCGAAGAGGATATAATGACATATTTAGTTTTTTTCAAAAAATAATTTTTGTCATCATCCAATCTTATATGAAATAATAGACTCGTCCAGAATCAAACATATCCATTTCCAGGTTTTGTCATTGTCATTTGCCGCCTATTATTATAATATATTGCGATTTTCATTATATAAAAAGAAATAACTCATTTCGGGTTTCAAAGAAGAAACTCATACCTATACATATAGAAACTGTTCGGAGCAACATGATAAGAAAAATAAGTTATCGGTTTGAAAATGTCAAAAAACAGAATTTGTGAATTTGTCGTTTGATATTTCTACAGTTTGATTCTGTGAATTATATGTTTGACTGAAGTTTATACAAAAATGAATGAACACGAATAAAATGTAAATTATCACGTACAAGTATCACTTAAATGGTTATCCACTATCTCTACCTTTCAATATCCTTAACAAGAGTTTGTCTTGCAATTGATTTAAATGAGCCCATCTTCCAAGTTGTTCTTCTTTTTGTTTGGATGAAATCAATTGTTTGTAAAATAGGCCCAACCCTCACTCCATTGACTCGTTATATGTTCCAACAACCGCTTTCATACGTAAAGATATATATTATTTAGACGGATACATTTTATGAAAAAGTAAATTTTTCTCATTGTTTGAGACTTGCTCACATTTTATGAGAAACATATTTTTTCACATTTTATGATAAGTATATTTTTCTCATTGTTTGGACTTGCTCACGTTTTATGAAAAGTACTATTATATTTTTTCTCATTATTTGGGAAAAGTATATTTTTTCTAATTGTTTGGGACTAGGAGTTATTTTGTATCATAATATAACAACAAACCTAGTGTAATATTGTGGGACATAAACTTACCATTCCTCTTTGTTTCGTGTCCATTTATCATTCATCCATTTTCATTTATTCTCTCCCGTAACAAGAGCTAACAATTTGAATGCAGCAAGGCTTCAGTGTTGCAATAAATTTTATGGAGAATCTATAGGCAAAGTACTAGCAAATGTAGCTTTCATTCCAAGTAGTTACAAAATGGAGGAGCAGAAGAAAGAAGCTTCACCCACGTAGTTACAGTAATTAGTCACTCAAGAATCTAAATTTCTCGTGATACATATTGTGTTTTCCCTAACTGTCAGCTAATGCCAGCCTCTGTTTATGAGTATCAGTTGGCAACTTGACATCAGTGGCCAATCCAATAACTTGAAGAAATCTTACGACATACCAAGTCATGTCAAGTTGCCACCATTTTAATCCATGCCTAGCCGAATACTCAAACGCATGGTGGTTGTTGTGCCAACCTTCTCCAAATGCAAGCAATGCCACCCACCTATATTATACAAATTATTTTGATGAAGTCCCCAAAAATGGACAAAAAGAAAAGAAGCAATAAGACAAATAAATTTAAACGTTTATACACTAAAGTATAAAACTAAACAAGCTTACCAGTTGTTCCTTGATAAGTCACCAGTATTCCACGCCTGCTTTCCCCATACATGGCATGCTGAATTTACTAGCCAAGTTATGTGGTATACCCACACAATTCTCACCCCCTGCACACGCAGCGAATTTAGCAATTGAATTTTCAGAATCTCATTGCACCAAATGCATATAACCCAGAATTTTGCCTATGTTACTATCAGATAATCATCCAAGTACTAGTTTTAACTTTTTCAAGACTCTTGCAAGTTTGATTTCGGAAAGTCATTCTGATCAATTCTTGAAAGGTACTAGAATTTATCTTGGTTAACTATTTCTTTCACCCTTCAAGGACAGAACTATCTTTGAACATCATTTAACTACTACAGTTAATTACCAGTGAGATCCAAAAGACATGTTGTATGGAACAGCAACAAATTACACTTGATTTTGTCCAGTAGTTCGTTAAGAAAACAAAAGACCCTACCAACAGATAACACAGAAACTTTCTTCCACAAAATTGGCTCACAACTTGAGTTAGGCAGGGGAAAGATCCAAAACCATTAGGAGATTTGACACATGAAGAAAACAGTAGTCTAATGAGAGATGCAACTGTAGTTTTCTTCCGCAAAATTGGTTCACAACTTGCCATTGGGAGATTTGACACATAAAGAAAATACAATACACAAAATCGGGTCACAAACTAGGCTGGTGGACATATACAAACACATTTGGAGATTTTAACTGATAACAAAGCTTGCTTAACAATATCTTAAATACCCAAAAGACTTAAAAGAAAAAACAAGCTTATTCAAATTGTAAATTGTATTTCCTCATTTGTACACATGATATCTCAATCTTTATGGTAGTGTTATCAGTTATGTGGAAAAAATGTAATTTTTATCAACCAATTTTCATTTTATCCCAATTAATAGTTTTCCCAAAATGTTAAAAAGGGGAAAATGAAAGCTTTCTCCATGAATGGAGTTGTGCAAACTAAGAAAAGCTCCACTTACCATCCCCCAAACAATGTAAGGAAATCCTCCCATTGCATACAACAGAGCTGCAAGCGCGACGGGATGGATCACATAAGTATCACGAATGAACTGATAGAAACCTTGCTTCTCCAAATCCCCCACATTGTTGGGCTTCCCACACTACACATAAATAGAACATCAGTACTCAAGAATTCCTTCCATTTCATAAGTAGGCAAATAGATTATAGAATGAAAGACTTACCCTCTCAGTAAGGGTGTTGGTATCAAACATCCAACTCATATGACTGAACCAAAATCCTTCATAAGGACTGTGAGGGTCTTTCTCTGAATCACAAAACTGATGGTGGTACCTATGAGTACTCACCCAATCAATTGGATGTCCCTACAATCACACATGACATAGTAAATTCAAATGCCTAATACAAGAAAATAAGAAAGAATACTTGTAGTGGGTTTATTGAATTACCTGAAGTGCTTGGGCACCACAATAGGCAAAAAAGTACTCAAGCCATTTGGGAAGTTTGAAGCTTCTATGAGAGAGGTTTCTGTGAAAAGAAAGTGTAATACCCAGAAGTCCAGTGATTATATATAACCCAAATGCAATCCCAAGAGCAGCGTAATTGAAAGTAAATGGTGCAAATAGACAGAGCAAATGCATAGAAACCACCACCGCAGCTGAGGCCATATCCACTGAATTCCATTTCCTACCCCAAAGCACCTCCCTAGGCCGGGTCACCACTACATCAGAAAGAAGAATCCTCTTAAAGTTCGATTCTCTTTCGTTTTCTGACACGGGCTGCGTCACTGCTGCACTCACAATTGGCATTAGCATTACTCTTCTGCTAAATCTAACTTTTCCTTCCAGTCCATAACAATTCCACTTGTTAACCTCGCCAATTTTTGTTGTTATTGAAGTATAAGACAAGGAATTTACATTTTTGGTTGTTTGAGCAGGGAAAGTGCTTCTCCCCGGCCTGTGAACTGCTTGGGGAAGCGGCGAAAATGGGTAAGGCTTGGACTTAGAGGGCGGTGGTGATAAGAGGGCCATTGTTGGGCTTTTGGCAATTGTTTGGTTTGGGGTTTGCTTGGTTTATAAAGTAAGTTAGAGTTAATGGTGGAGATTTAACGTCAAGTAGGTTGGGAAAAGAAGGTGATAAGTAACTGATAAGGCGGTGGGGCATTTACAATTTGGGAATCGAATTAGTGAGAGGCCATTGCTTCAGTAGTAGATTTTTTGGGACCGCCTACCTGGCTACGTCTGTGAACCAAGATTTTCCTCCTCCTTTAATTTTGTCAGAGATATTACAAACTTTCTGCGAACGCAGAGTTGGGTTTGTGTGGTTCTGTTTTTATACCTCTCATGGTGCGTTATCCATTTTGAAATAGTCTCTTTCTGCCCAACAATGGCAACATGGATTCAAAGGAATTAGAATTTTTACCGATGGGGTTTAAAATATAAAGAGATAGGCACAAGAACCCCTTAAGATATTTTGGCTCAGCCTCTGATTTGAAGTGACAAATCTACATTAATAACTGAGTTCACCGTCAAAGTTATCGGGTTAACTATATTATCTGTTGGTCGTTCTTTTTCTAATAGTAATGCCAATTCCTCTGCCACATTCACATAGTTGGTTCGTCTCTTGTTTACTTTTTTTTAATGATTAATTGTGAAGATAAACTCGTTTTTTAACTTCTATTAAGGAATTTTCGTGATCTGTGTATGAATCGATGTACTTTCATTTGTAATTCAGAGTAGCAGTTTACAGGTAACTGATTATTGTTGCTTCATTAATGAAGATCTAGGAATTAGTCACTTGTTTATGATTAGTGACTTGGTCTAACATGAGCATTTTAGGTATCTCTGAGGTACAAAAAGTTGATATTCAGCCTTCAGGGGAAGGAAAAACTGATATAGATTTTTAGTAGTAATCTGCTCTAGCAATTACTTTATTAAGTTATTCTATCACTCACGTATAAATAATCTCCCTAATATCTCTAAAATTATTATACCTTACACCTCTCAACAAACGACTACTAAAAGTTTGGAGTTATATTAGAACTAGTAGCCTATTACAGTATAACCTCACTAAATTAATACTTGATTAATTAATAATCGCTCTAAGATAATAATTTTCTCCGATCCCGACTTGGGCCAATAGAAAAAATCACTCATTTCGATAAGATAATAAAATAATATATTTTCAAAAGGCTCCTATATAAATATATAGTCCCATTAATATTATAAATTAATAATTCTTTAAAAGTAAAAATATATCTAAGACAATTGACCGAATATTATTCTATTATGTTCTGTGTTTTGTTAAAATTTAAATCTAGTTGAATTTCATCTCTAACTTTTCTTATTGCATCCAAAAATTTTGATGTTGCCTTTTCTAATTGCACCATAAAATTGTGAAGAGTTATAGATGTGATAAATGTTTCCTTACGCGTAACTGATTTCAAAGGTATTGTATCATCTTCAACTTTATCATCAACATTATTTCTCCAATGATTCCAAAATTTGTTTAAAGCTTTGGACCTCTGAACATGTATCATTTTCACTCATTCAATGAGTTATTAACGTCCATTTTATTGCGGTAACCGAGATCAATAATCATGACCTCAGTTCACGAATGACATTTTCACAAGCAGGTTTTTTCGAATTCTTTGAGATGTCATCCCTAAACAATTTTTTCGGTATCGAAACACTATTTAAATTAATAAATATTAATTTATCGATTAAATAATATCACTATAAAATAATAATATTTTATGACCTCACCTATATTAATTTAGAGAGACTTTACTATATATTCAGCTCTCTTCGTACAGTTCCAGTCTCTTTTTTTTATAATTATTTTTATAACTAGAGCTACATGTGAATCTATAATACTTGCAAGACAGGGCACATATTAGCAACTAAATTTTTTTTACTACTTGTTTAGCATAGTTTCTGCATAAGTTATTTTTACTCTTTTCAAAGTGATTCATAAATGCTGCACAATGAACATGGACGACTTATTGATGTATTTTAGGTAATCTGATTGTAGTAAAACTCTTAATAGGCGTTTGGCCATGCGATACCATATGAGATGGAATCAACGTTTGGATATGCGATTTTACACTGATTCCATCTCATAATTTCATATCATGAGATGTGATTTCATATTTTTCAAAAGCCATGATATGGAATTATACGAGAATTTCATATCATTATTTGAGATATTTTAATACAAAAATTGATCCACGAATTTATATTTTGTTAAAACAACTTCACATTTATATCTACTAACCATTTATTTCATATGTAAATAAAATTTATAATCACATTGCAGTGTCTTGGAAGCACTATTTTTATTACTCTTACAAACATTATTTTTATGAAGTGCATTCTATAATGCTTTCAATTTATTTTATGTTCACTAAAATAATATTGATGTATTTTTTATTTTGTAGGATTGTGTTGGTGCGATTGATGGAACATATATAGAAGGGGAGATTCCTAAAGTGGTGCAACAAGCATATCATAATCACAAAGGAAGAACATCACAAAATGTCTTATGTGCGCTTGTGATTTTGATATGCTATTTACCTTTGTTGCACACGTTGAACCAACGTCACAATTTTCATTCCGCCACATGATAACTTTAAATTACATCCCTAGAATAAATATTATTTATTTACACATAAAGTTCTCTCATTTACGTCACATATGCTTTTAGTAATTCTTTATAAAATGTTTGTTGATAGATAAATATTATGTTATTGATGCTGGTTTCCGAAACACAAAAGGATTTTTAGCTCCATACAAAGGACTACACTATCATTTGCAAGATTACCGAGGAAGTGAAAGAGAGCCTCAAAATGCCAAAGAACTGTTTAATTATAGGCATTCATCTCTGCGTAATGTGATTGAACGGACTTTTGGAGCTTGGAAAAATAGATTTAGAATACTGAAACAAGGCATGGACCATTATTATATTGATCCACAAGTGAAAATTGTCATAGGTTGTGTAGTGTTACATAATTATTTGCGAGAATACCAAAGTACTGATGAAATATTTATGGTCAATAAGCATGAAAATATAGTTGCGGATGATATTGACCAACAAATGGCTCAAAGTAACAATGTTGGTTCGTCTTCTCGGTCACATGATCAGAAATGCAAGTTCAACGTGAGGAAATTGTTCGTACTATGTGGGAGGATTATATTAAAGACTAGTACACTACAATTTATGTTCAATTTTTTTTTATTAAATTAAAGTTAGATGAAACAACTACTTAAGTGGAGAACAAATAACTTGTAATAATTTACAATGCGATTTTATAAATTTTTGTTTATTTGATAAGATTGAATAAACAATTGGGGCTATTTTAATAGTTTTACAACTTATGGGATTTTTATGTTTATGAGAAAATATACAATACAAAAATTTCATATTGCATGTCCAAGCAAAATTTCAATTTCATCTCATGATTTCATATCATAATACCATTTCATGATTCTATATCGCATGGCCAAACGGCCCTTAGTATTACACTTAATTAAACTTAAAAACTTGATATAGTTTAGCCTAATACTCTGTATATTTGTGCTTCGAGGAAAGACTCAAAATAGTCCCTCATCTTTGTGTTAAGGTTCAAAGTCATCCTTGAGTTTTCACATGGAGCACTAATAGTCCATCATGTTTGCAATATTGGTGCACTTTTGATCCTCCTCCAAAATTTTGCCTATTTTTTAACATTAATTTTATCCTGGTATTTAGTGGACACATCACAACAATTGTTGGTTGGGAATTGTTTTTCTTAGTAAAATAAAAGTAGTTGGGAACTTGCTATGTTGACGTACGAGTCAGTGATTTATAAGTAAAGAAGGAAAAACAAAAGCAGAGCCAATTGTCAAAATATAGGATTGCAAGGCACTTGTTTGTTTTTGTAATGTAACTCTTATTTTCGATTCTCATACGACAAGTATCTACTGGTATAGCTTCAACATTTATTAAATCTTCTTCAGTTTCAAATTATTTATGGAAGCAAAATTTTTATTTTTTCCCCAAATGTTGACTTTTTGAAGTTGTTAATTTAATATTTTTTTAGATGTCTATTTTATTTTCTACTCATTTTTGTTAATAGGTTTTTAGGTGATTTTTATAATTGCATATATACTCATTAATAAAGATGACATATAAATTGAGTGAACATTTAACAGAGAGATATACCTTAGATATATATAAGATTAAACTAATCAAAAATTTCCTCATAATTAATACTCCTTATCTATTTTTCTATTTATATTGTTTTAAGAAATCATAAATAGGAAGGACAGTTTTACTAGTTTACCTTATAAAAAACTTTTTTAACTTTACTAACTTTGTATACACTTTTAAAAAATAATTATAATTATAAGGCTAAAATGAGAAAAAATCAATTCATTTTACCTTGATTTTATAAATTGACAAGTAATTTAGAACATCTATTATTATTATGTGGACAATTAATATAAGATACAACAAATATTTCTTATAGGTGTGTAAGGGAAAAAAATGCAGATAATTTAAAATGGAGAAGTATATGTTTTTGAGAATATCCACTACTAATATATAAGAAGGAATAGGCACACACGTCTCGGTTGACGTGTTTGCTTTCCGTAAATATTCACTAAATTCGAGGATAATTTAGTTATTTTAGGTTTATTATGACGGCTTGCAAATTAAGACTCTCAAAATATCACATGTGTCACATATATTATTTCAAAAGTACATTTAAAATATTGTAAAAATAATTGACAACAAAATTATAAAATTAAAATAAAAAAAAGAGAAACTTGCATAAATATACTATATTAAGAAAATATTTATCATTTATAGTAATAACATTTTTTTTTCACTTAATCACTTTTAATACATTTCTAATACAATTTTAATCCATATTACAGAAAACAATTTATAAAACACATATAATGCAAGTTTTATTTATAAATAATATATTTATCACACATTTTAATACAATGTGTCAATTTCTTACCAAACAATCATAATATATTTTTAAACAGTTATAATACATATATATTGCATACATAATTAACTTTTAATACATATTGCAAATTTATCACAGTATTGTTATGTATTGCTATAAATAGTAATAAATAAAAAAGTATCTCTAAAATTAGTAATTATTTATTAAAATGTACTCATCCACGTAATTTTTTCAAAAAAATAAATTATAATAAATTTGGAAGTTATGATAGTAGCAAAGCATAGGATTAAAAATAATTGATTTGATAAAAAAGTAGGGTTAAAGAAAGACTAATTTTGATAATTGTGTATCAATCCGTACCATTAAATGTTCGTTAATTCAAGAATTAGTTATGGATCTGTTCTTGGACGGAGAAGACCTGATCAACCCATGCTAATAATGTGTTAATTCATGTTGTGTGCGCCGCAATCCACCTTAATTATTGATTTATGTATGATCCAAGGTGGATATCGATAGGCTTCGAAGTCTTAATCCAACCATCAACATATTTAAATGATTATGAAAAGAAGACTTCAATTCTTCAAAATCCATAATAAATTAAAATGGATGTTTACAAAGAAAAGGCCAAGATTCAAGATATCCACAAGCTCAAATTAAGTAAATTGGACGGTGGGTTGTGTTGAGATAAAGGGAAAAAGAATTTGTTAGTATGTTTAATTAAAGTCAGTTGTAACTAACTATTAGTTAGTTATGTAGTAACGGTCACAAATCTCCCTATATAAGGGAAACTTGTGTTATTAGTGAATGAAGTTTTAATTGTGTTCAGACTTTACTAATAAGAAAACAAACTGTTTCTTCCTTCTTTCTTCTTCTTCCTCTCTTTCTCTAAGTTCTGGAACTGGTTTCCAAGAATAATTTCATGGTATCAGAGCAGTAGGCAAGAGCTTTCAATTGTGGTGTAAAGTGTAAATCAAGATCTGAGATCTGGAGAATTTCACGATGGTGAGTACAGAAACTGAAGTCGCAGCATCAACTAGTCT
>JAJOOH010010544.1:0-10137 GCA_029582605.1 Solanum gracilifrons | reverse complement strand
TGCCCGTAGTGTTTACACGAATCGACGCTAAAAAAAGCGTCGTTCGTGTATCCACTGATGTTAATGTTAGGTTTTATACTCCGACGATTTGTGCTAGAGAAACTATTTGGAAACTTGGAGAGTATGATGACAAGTTGAAGCAGTATTTTGTGGTGACTGGTGGAGTTGAAGGGAATCCGGGTCTGAAAACCGTGGGTAATTGGTTTAAGATTGAAAAATTCGGGTCGGGTTATAAGTTTGTGTACTGTCCAAGTGTGTGCAAGTTTTGTAAAGTTATTTGTAAAGATGTTGGGATTTTGATTACTAAGGATGGAGTAAGGTTATTGGCTCTTAGTGACACTCCTTATAAAGTCATGTTCAAGAAGACTTTCTGATTTTGGGAACTTTATTTTCTAATAATAAATAAATATTTTGTGTCTGATTTGATGTAATCTTGGTTGTGTAAAGTTTGGACATGGCTTGATCTTCATCTACATCATTGTTGTTTATTTTAGCTATTCACCTTGTCTCTGTTTCTTCTAAAAAAAATATTATAATATTATTTTTCACAATATTTATTACTTTCACGCTTAATCGATAACAATATTTTATATTAAAGTCACTGAATAAAGATATGCTTTGAGGTAAGTATAATTGAAATAATTAGATGTCACAGTACAAGAAAATAATCAAGCAAATTTTAAGATACAAATAAATTATATATTAAAGAACATAATACTTAGTTTAATATGATTTAGTCAATTGTTTTACCTACAATGAATTGACTAATGTAAACAAACAAAGTTTGAAGAGAGTATCTCACAAAGTTTACACTTAAATTTAAAGAGGTCTAATTTATTTTTTTACTGTGATAGTGACTTTTATTAACTATAAAAATGATCTCTTTAGAATTTACATTGAAATGAAATGTTTCAAAATTTTATGTCTAATATAATGCGTACATCATAATTTAAGGTGAAAATTTTCACTAAAAGCGATAGTTATATTCATATTAGTGAGGATTCATCAAATCAAACCCATTGTCGCATTATGTGAGCTTAACTTAACATTTAGAGTAGTTGCTTCACTTTTCCAACTAAACACCAATCATCTATTGGAGAATATATTGATCAAATTACATCTAATAGAGTTACTAAGATTTTGTAAACAATATTATTGATCTTTATGAAAAAATTAACCCCGATGCTTTCAGTCAGGGAGGAGCTAGTAATCTGTATGCAAATTCAGCTGAACTCAATAGATTTTACTCAAATAATATATTTATGTTAATAAATTTATTTAATATATACAAATATTAAATTTTGAATCCTTATTATCACTTAAAATCGTCATTACAAAATTCAAAATCTATAAAATTGAAATTTCATCTTTTTTATCTGCCTGGGTTAACCAATTTATAGTGTTTTTTTTAAAAGTAAATATTTCATATATTGACGGGGGCAATTAGACATAATTAAAAACAAGGAACTGATTGACGGACATAATTCAGAAGTGAGGGGACCAAAGAGAAATTATCTGTAAAAGTCGCGGGGATTTGCTAGGGTTTAACACAGAGAAATTTTAGGCCTTTCTTCTTCGAAAAAAGAGAAATCGAATTAGCTTGCCGGAGCTCAGAAAAATGTCGAGACCGGAACTCCTAGCACCGCCGGAAATTTTCTACAATGACGATGAAGCTAGAAAATATACCTCATCTTCTCGAATTATTGACATACAGGTATATATCCTATTGTAATGAACAATTTTATAGTTATATGGTAATGCTTCTGATATCTGTTTGTATTTATTGAAAGACACAACTTTCCGAGAGAGCATTAGAGCTTCTTGCTTTACCAGATGATGGCGTCCCAAGATTACTTCTTGATATTGGTATGTATGTATGTATGTTTATGAGTATTACCTGCAAATTTTGTGAAGGAGAATTTGATGGGCTAGATTTAGCATTAAGTTAATACTTGTGAATGAAAATAAACGAATTTGAGCATTCTGAGCTTCCATATATCCTATATTTGCCCAAGTATGGTTGGTCCTTCTGGTTTATAGTAAAGCTTGTTAGGTGCTATTGCATAAAGGAGTCTTCATGTTTACAAGGTATTGACTTTTTCGATGTGGAGAAAGTTTTATAGGTTTAATTTAAATAGGAAAGTGTTCACCTTCTTAAATTGTTGAACAATCAGAGTAGAATGAAGTGTTTGATTGGCCTTTCATACTGTAGCATGGGAAAGTGCCTCAATGTTTACTGGTGTAGAGTTATGCAATTTAGCCAGGTTTGCTTGTGTTTCTGAGTTCACTTAGGTAGTAGAGGTCATCATGTAAACCTGGAAGATTGGAACTTCTGGAATTGTTGCACTTATGGATCCTACAGCTGTATCTTTAAAGCAAAGACGCTTGTTTCTGCATATTCAATTGTTTAGTTTTGAGATTTCAAACTCATTTCACCATATTCAGCTAAACGAAAGTGTGAAGGAAAAACAATGATATTTTTTCATTCTTTCTTGTTTTCCGAAGGTTGCGGATCAGGTCTAAGTGGGGAGACACTCACTGAGCATGGACACCAGTGGCTTGGTTTGGATATATCAGAATCAATGCTTGGTATGTAAATTTCTTCTTAAATGAGTAAAAAATTTGATATCTTGCTATGATCTTTATCAGACCGCTAAATGGTGGTTTTATTCTAGATATTGCATTGGAGCGTGAGGTTGAGGGTGATCTGATGCTGGGTGACATGGGTCAGGTAGGTTTCATAGTTTCTTCTGATTGCTTCATCCTACTCTCAATTGTGATTTAAAATGCCAGATACACCTTGTTGTTATTCTATAATCCTGTTGCTTGGGCTGTAACATTTTTAAGTTGTCAAAACTCGTGCATGATCCACCACCCTGTGTATGTAGCTCATCAGCTGAGAAATCTCGAAGTGCCCAAAAAGGAAAGGAAAATACTGCACATAACTACAGACTTAAACATGCTAGCTTCTCATGAAAACATTAAGCATACTAATGAACCTATCAAAAAATATGACAAAGTACCAATTCATGGAAGCAAAGCTTCAGCTTTACCCAGCTAAATATGAAACTTCATTTTGCATGATGTATTTTTCTTCTCTGTTTTGATGACAAACAAGTGATGATTTTTAGGTTACAAGTTTACAAGCTGTAATGCTACTCTCAAATTGAGAATAGGTTATTCCACAATTCCATATCTCATAATTTTGCATGCAAGTCATCTATATTTTAGGTGGAGTTTTGCATCAATACCATTTACATTTCTTCCCTGAGCCCTCTTAAATACTATGAATATAGATATGTTTATTTCTAGAATATTCTGCCTATAAGGCTATAACTATCATCTATATTTAGGATTTTCAAGGCAAAGGCATAGTGGACATATTCATAGTCATTTGGATATGGTTTTCCAGCATGATTTGTCTGCAAGGTCTATTTTTTTTTTTGTGTGCGCTAAAAGACTGGAGAAGATGAAAGATCATGAATTGTGGTTGTCTATCTTGGTTGATTGTGCACACATTTGAGATTACTTATCAACTGAGTTGTGTCAATAATGCTGTTGATAAACTTTTACGTTGATAGAGATGTTACAAGTTGTCAAATAATTGGTAGTTCAAATTCGTACATGTTCTTTCATAGAATGGCATAAATTATCGGCTTGCATCTATCGTAGGGCTTAGGGCTTCGATCTGGTATTCTGGATGGTGCCATCAGTATCTCAGCTGTGCAGGTATTTTTTTCCCTCTTCTTTGTTGAGATCTTCAATTTTCTGAGCTGATAATGATGATAGTTACCAGGGGAGCCTTGACAATTTAGAGTTATGTGTGAAATGTTATCTATTGTGTTTTCATAATCAATTTTATGCTTTTGATATGAAATTATTAGCCTATGTACTACTTTCAAGTTTCAAGAGGCACGTCTTGCCATAGTCCTCATAATCTCATCATCTCCTTGCAAACATTCTCTGGTTATGACTTCAATTTGGTACCTGTATGAATTTCCTTTAGTTGGTTTTGGGTGAATTATCAATACACACCGATTTGTATAGCTTCTTAAGGCATATTGCTTATCAGTTCTGATGTACTTAATTTTCCCGAGCAGTGGTTGTGCAATGCTGACAAATCTTGTCATGAACCTCGGATAAGATTGAAGTAAGTAAAAAAAAATCTTTTCTTATTGTTAGTTGGTCAATTGTGATGTTAATCTCCTCATGATCCATTTATGACGTCATTGTAGTTGAATGATTTCATACTCCTTCTAGCTATCTAAGTAGTATGAATTTTATTCATAACTCTGCAGGGCTTTCTTTAGTTCCTTGTATAGATGTTTGGGAAGGGGAGCAAGAGCAGTACTCCAGATCTATCCTGAAAATCTTGCTCAGAGAGAGCTGATTCTGGGTTTTGCCATGCGAGCTGGATTTTCTGGAGGCATAGTTGTTGACTACCCACACAGGTTAGGAACCTATAGATTTAATTTACTGTCATTTTTTTCCTAATTTTGTTGTGAAATAGTTTGAAAATTTAGCAGTTTACCCAAGTGCAGCTCATTCCTCAATGGTCCACCCCTGACCTAAATTTACCTGACATGTACAAAGGGAAGTCTTATATGGCTAAGTTGCACTTTTTTCATTCTAGTTACAGCTTAGTTGTGTGAACTTTTGTAGCATGTTACCCTTCAATTTATTTGAATTGAGATAGTTTAGGCCATCTGTAAGCAGCATCAATCAAAGTAAATAAGCACTTGTCAACCACAGACTGGCTTTTGCGACCGTGAGTTCCTCCTGTGGACTTCCCTATACCTCTCTCATGCTCAGCGTATGTGCCAAAGGCACTTTTGGAACGTTGACCAAGTACAGACTATTGCTCTGACACTTTTGGAACGTTGACCAAGTACAGACTATTGCTCTAATATTGATAGAACTGCTTTACAAATTGATTAGCCAAAGACAAACTGTTTTTTCTCAAAAAGTATTTTTTGAAAAGCACTTCTGACAGAACACTGTTCAAAATAAACAGATTTTAGAAGTTCAGCCAAACTGACTATTAATCTTACTAAGCACCCTCCTAACAATTGTTAAGAGTGGGTTGGTGTATAAAGATTAACAGTTTAATTGCCTAAGATGAGGTTTAGCAAATAAAGGACCAACCTGTATTACATTTTTTTTTTTTTAATTTGGTCAATTCCATTAGTATGACGAAGCTAGGTTGTGTTTCGGAAGTAAAACTTTAATGTGTAGAACACAAAAGGGAAATGACTGAAGCAAGCAAAGTAACTGAAATAAAGGCCCAGAAAGTGCAAAAAGATTTTATCCCTTTTTTATGTAGCTGCAAAAAGATGCATGAAACGAGTTATTTCTTCTACTCTTTCTTTTATTAAGTTATTTTTCTACCTTATATCGTTATATCACGCTAAAGATTTTGCTTTTGTACTTGGAAAAGATATTGCCTTAGTAACAAAGATTATTATGAATTGACCAGTATCAGTTAGTGTAAGCTTAACCAAAAGTAGAACCAAGGAACCTGAATTTTTTGGCGCTTGAGATGTATGTTAGCTTTACCCCAGGATATGATTACAATGCACTTACAAGTGAAGGTTCATTTTGTTTTGATTTGGTTGCTGTCCTGACACAAGATTGTATGTTGTTTTGTTGTCACAGTTCTAAAAGGAGGAAGGAATACTTAGTTCTCACTTGTGGTCCGCCGTCTCTCAGCACCACTACTCCAAAGGGTGAAGATGGAGAGAGTTGTTCTGATGAAGATAGTAGCGAGGATGAAGAAAACCAGACAGTAAGTAATTCAAGGGCACTTAACTTACTGCGCTGAAGCTAACCAGTGTCTTTCCTCCTCCCAAAACCATTTCTTCCTTTTTTGTTTTTACTCCCATCACCCTACTGTGCAGGTTTGCATATCTGACAGGCGCAGGCCTAGAAAAAAGCAAAAGGTGAACAAGAAAGGCAAAGGGAGGGACTGGGTTCTGAGGAAGAAAGAACAGATGAGGAAAAAGGGGAATGCGGTTCCTGCAGATAGCAAATACACTGCACGTAAAAGAAAAGATCGGTTTTGATCCATTAGTAAGATATATTCGGGTTGATTTATATGCTTTGAACAGAACTTCAGCACAAGGAGCTAAAATTATTGCTTATTGACCGAAGTGAGAAGCAAAAATATTCTGATAAAAGACGTTCCTCAGATTGTTTAAAGCTTCTGGGACAGTTTTGTAAGACCTGAATATAATTTTCAGCTGAGTTTCAAGAGTAAACAAGACGGTCTATAAGTTTCTTGGTTCTTTACGTATGATTTTTTTTCAGTTGGAGGTTGTTTTTCAATAGATCAACGTAGTGTGTATTTAACCCCTTCTGGAGTTGATCACTGGTTGAATACTTTATTTTCTTATGCAATAGAAATTGTGTTTATTTATCTTTCTAAGTGTGGGGATTCATTGGCAGTTCCATCTTATGGTAAAAGTCCCAAATAGTACTAGTTATGAATTAAATTGGGTTAAAAGAGGAGATCGAGTAATTTAAATGAAATTGGATAGTTTTGATCGATTTTGAGAAATTCCTTTTATTATGGATATTTATGTTAAGTTTAGTCATGGTAGGAATATAAATAATTCGATATTGTAATGAAAGATAAAAAAATTAATTAATAAATGAAAGTTTAACGGAATATTTATGATGCTTTTCCCTTTAATAAATTAAGAACTATGCAATTATTAAAGAGGGTCCGAGAAAGGATTGAATTCACTTGTAATCTACTGGATTTAAGTTTTCTTTGACCATTTATAGACTATAGTCTTTTGGCATTTAAATGTAACAACTTCTATTTTTACCTTTATCCTCATGTTGGACTATATTAAAAGTCCCTGGTCATTTCTATGAATACCCCTATTTTGTGTTCGTTTTTAATTTTTAATTTTTTAAAAATATTTATTTTTATATTTTAAGTAATAAAAATATCTTTAATATACGCAAGACCAACAAATATTCACTAGGCCAAAAATAATAATTCCTGAGTTAGTTAATTTTTTTTTGCTATGCATAGGTTATACCATATAAAATATATGTTCAATTTTAGAACATTATAATTTATACCTTTTAGATATTCATACAATGAACTTATGCATTAAAAATATTTATTTTTTAGGCATAATTTGTATTTTTAGGCTTATGCATGAACTTTTAAAGGCATAAAGTTCTATGACGGAACTTATACTGGTAAGGCTTAACTTGTGTTTTGGGACATAAATTCAATTTTAGAACAATCAAGCCTTAAGAAGGTCATATATTAAACTTATGCCTTAGGCATAATTTATGCCTTGAGATGTAAGTTTAGTATTATGAACTTGTGCCTTGGGATATAAATTCGTTTGTATGAACTTGTGCCATATAGGGCATACCATGTACAACAATTTTAAATTTCTTAATATTGAGTGTAAAATTTTGTCTTGCGAATTAGACAACACTGAATTAATACCACATGAAAAAATTGTCTAAAAAGGTTTGCCTAGTGAAATTAGGTCATAGTTGAAAATACTTAAAACGACAATTTTTCATTAAATGAGCAGTAGAGACAAAATTAAAAATCGTCAATTTGCGAGACAAAAATTAAAGACCACCCAAAATAAGGGTAATCCATACCAAAACTTGTAAGTTTTTTAAAATACATACAATAATAAGACAAAAAAAAACTTTAGTTCAATAATAAAAGCGTGGTGCGTGATATGTAGTAAACGCAAGTCATAATTTTGAACTGTCATACATATATGCATGATATATAAGCGGAAAAGTAGAGTCGTAGATCAACGAACTTATTATGCTACAAATTTCAGACCTTGAACCACTTGTTCTGAGATACTTTTGATGAAAATAATGAGATATAAAAATAATTATTGAGCATAAGTTTAGTAGTATGAACTTGTGTCTTGGGACACCAATTTGCTAGCATGAACTTGTGCCTTATAGGGCGTAACATGTATAGCAATTTTAAATTTCTTAATATTGAGGGTAAATTTTTGCCTTGCGAATTAAATAGCATTGAATTTATACCACATGATAAAATTGAACCTTAGTGAAATTAGGGCATAGTTAAAGATACCTAAAACTACAAATTTTCATTAAATGAGCAGTAGAGACAAAATTAAAAATCGTTAATTTGCGTAGCAAAATTAAAGATCACCCCAAAATAAGGGTAATTCATACTAAAACTTGTAAGTTTTTAAAAATACATACAATAATAAAAGTTATAAAACAAAAAAAAATTCAGTCCAGTAATAAAAGCGTGGTGCGTGAAATGTGGTTTAAATGCAAGTCATAATTTTAAACTTTGTCATATATATATGCATGGTATATAAATGGAAAAGTAGAGTCGTAGATCAACGAACTTATTATGCTATGAGTTTCGAACCTCAAAGCACTTGTTCTGAGATACTTTTGATGAAAATAATGAGATATAAAAATAATTATTTTCTAATATATGAATCATGATAAAATGAAATAACTGTTTTGAAGAAATCGAGTTATAATTAAAAAGTGATATAGTAAAAAATACGAAGAGGAACCTTTAAACTGTCTCGATGCATACGAAGGAAAAACGGGAGCAACGGTAAGTTGTTAACGACCTATAATTTACGAGATCAAGTTATGAAGTTATTGATGTTTATGTTACGGTAGACTAACCATATTAGGGGTGAGCATTCAGTGTTCAGTTCGATATTTTTAAAGTTCAATTTCGATAATACAATAATCAATAATTGGAAATAGATATCAAATATCAATTTTTTAAAGTTTGCCTATACAATAAATCATACTTCAATACACTAATTAAGTATCGAAGGAAAATATATTTTGATAAAATATGTGTTCATTTGTCCAATATTTGATATGTCTGCTTTTAGAGATAGCATATACAGAGACTAGACTTTCACTTTCAAACCCTAATTATTAAATTTTGCGTTACAAGTCGATCAAGACATCAAAATCACTGTTAATGTTACAGATATGGTTAACTATTCACCCCACAAGCTGAAAAGTAAATAAATAATCAAAATTCTCAAATTTAGGCTCTTAATGAATTTAGTTAGATCAATAAGCTATGATATGCTTAGAAAACTTGAATTTAGGATTATAGTACGACCTATTATTATTTATTCACACGAGTAAGTAAACATCTAACATGACAATTACTATAACAATCAAAAGACAAACACGAGATCTAAAGTTTGATATTCTATATTTTAGTATTTTCAAAATTAAAAAGTTTTGATAATCGACAATTAAAGTAGATATCAAATATCAAATTTTGAAAATTTAATTCAGCAAAATTTTGATTCAATTTTCAGTAATTTATGTTCATCCCTGATCAAACTCGTTTAATTACGTGTGTTCCTTCTCCGAATCACACATGCTGCTTCATGCAACTTTCATTAATTAAAGTGTTTATGCATTTTAAGAGCGGCCCAAATAAATACATTTTGACGATCAAAGGGTTTAACCGGAAAAAGCTTGAGTTTGTAAAGATATGATATCTGAGTCTAACTCAAACTCAAACTCAAACTCAAAAGCTAGCTCATGAGGGGAGGATTGCACAAATCCATATAAGGGAACTACCATTTCATTCTCCAATCAATGTGAAACTTTTATCCACTTTAACACCCCCTTTCACACCAAGGCCCAACTGAAGCGTAGCTTTGATATTATGTAAAGATATAATACCTGTACCTAACTGTTAAAAAATGACAAAAGTCCCACATTGATGGTTAATGAGATGGAATGATGGATGAACTCATTATAAGACTTGGACAATCCTCCTTCCTTTGAGCTAACTTTTGGGGTTCGAGTTAGGCCCAGAATCTAATTTAACATGGTATCAAAGTAGGGCCCATCTCATCCAATGTTGGGTCCCCCAAAATCAAAATTGCCACACACCAGGTGCTAAATATTGGGCGTGAGGTGAGGTGTTAAAAGAATGACAAAAGTCCACATTGGTGGTTAATGAGATGAATTGACTTCTCCTCATTCCTTTGAGCTAGCTTTTTGAGTGTGAGTTAGGCCCAAAACTCGCTCTAACACTAACTCAACCCCAAAAGCTACTTCATGAGGATTCTCCCCGAATCCATTTAAGAAGACTACCCGTCCATT
>JAJOOH010010543.1:0-12501 GCA_029582605.1 Solanum gracilifrons | reverse complement strand
GGAACGGAGAAGGAGCGAAACCTGTGATACAGAAAACTGCAAGTATGCTGGAAGTAGATGCAGTGACTGCCTTAATTGTACAGATTGATGCGATGCAAAATATGATGAACACCCACTTCAACAATCTATCATTGGGACAACAACCAGCTTAGGTGAATGTAGTCCAACAACCACCAACTTGGTGCGAAATTTGCGAAGGTGGTGATCATAGTGCAGAGGTATGTGGTGTAAACCCAGATTCTGTAAATTTTGTAGGAAATGCACAACGAGGAGGAGCCAGCAAAACTATGGAAACTTTTACAATCCGAGTTGGCGTAACCACTCAAACTTCTCTTGGGGTGGTAATCAAATTCAGGCCCAAGGCCAAAATCAGTATAGACCCTAGGGAAATGCACAAGGGTATCAACCACAGGTCCAACATAAGCAGCCAAATAAGCAGTCTAGTAACATGAGCATGGAGGAGTTTCTGAAGAAGATTATGGCTGATCAAGCCCAAATAGCTGCTGATGTGAGAAATAATCAGTTAGCTATACAGAATCTGGAGAAACAATTCAAGCAGTTTGCTAGTGCCCAGAACTCACGATCGCAAAGAGGTTTGCTGGGAAAAACTGATCCAAATCCCAAGCAGGTAAACGCGGTAGGTACACGCAGTGGTTTGCAATTAGAGAAGTTAGCTCCTAAGAAAAGAAATACTGAATCTGTGAGTAAAGAGAGTGAGCCTAAGGAGAGCGAAGTGTTGCACAAGAAGAAATAGTGCAACCAATAGTGAAACCACCTCCTCCATTCCCTCAAAAGTTCAAGAAACAGAAGGAGGATGAATGCTTTGGTAAGTTCTCTCTCATTTGAAACAAGTTCACATTAATTTGCCATTGGTAGATGTTTTTGCAGGGTATACCAGGTATGCTAAATATGTAAAGGAGATTGTGGGAAACAAAATGAGGCTGACTGAATATGATACAGTTGTACTTACTAAAGAGTGCAGCTCCCGAATCCAAAATAAGTTGCCCACTAAATTGAAAGATACGGGTAGCTTTAGGGTTCAAATCACTAGAGGGCAGAGCATTTATGCGCGAGGATTGTGTGATCTCGGAGCTAGCATAAATATGATGTCAAGTTCGTTGTATAAAAAGCTGGGGTTGAGTAGTCCTAATCCTACTACCATCATCTTATAGTTGGCTAATAGATCTGTTGCTAGGCCTGAGAGTGTTATAGATGATATCTTAGTGCAAGTGGGATCGTTGATATTCCTAGTAGACTTTGTTGTGTTGAATTTTGAGCTAGATCCTGAGGTCCCATTCATATTGGAAAGACCTTTCTTGGCTACTGAGTGTGCTATGATAGATGTAGCAGCTGGGCAACTCACTATGCGGGCACATGATAAAGCAGAAGTGTTTGATGTATACAAGACATTGAAGCTCCCAGCTGTATATGAAGAGTTGTCTGCAATAACTCTGATAGATCTTGAGGCAGAGGCTCGATATATTGCGTCCAAGGACCCGTTAGAGCGAGTGCTGGTAGGAGATGATATCTATGGGGATGTTGAGGCCGCAGGAAATAGTACAATTTCTTGATGTGGCACTTGTAGGTACATCGAGCCTTTAAATAGGGTGTTGGGTCCTCCACCCAAGCCCTCCATTGAAGAAGCACCTCAGCTAGACTTTAAAGCATTGCCAGCCCACCTCAGGTATTCATTCTTGGGTGAGAATAAGACCTTACCAGTTATTTTGTCTGCAGCATTATCTGATTCTCAAGTGGAAGCAACATTAATTATCTTGAGAAAGAGAAAAGCAGCCTTGGGTTGGCATATGTCTGGCATCCATGAAATCAGTCCCACGTTGTGCATGCATAAAATTTACATGGAAGAAGGGCATAAGCCGAGTGCACAACATCAATGGAGACTGAATCTAGTGATGAATGATGTGGTGAGAAAAGAACTGATCAAGTGGTTAGATGCAGGGATCGTGTTCCCTATATCATATAGTAAATGGGTGAGTCCAGTACAATGTGTGCCCAAGAAGGGCGGAATGACGATGGTAACCAATGAAAAGAATGAATTGATCCCCCACAAGAACAGTGACTGGATGGCGTATCTGCATGGACTACAGAAAGTTGAATGATTCCACTAGAAAGGACCATTACCTGCTGCATTTTATTGATCAGTTGTTGGATAGATTGGCAGGTTAGGAATAATATTGTTTCCTGGATGGCTACTCAGGGTACAATCAGATTGTTATTGCACCAGATGACCAGGAGAAAATTACTTTCACTTGTCCGTATGGCACTTATGCGTTCAAGCGCATTCCATTCGGATTATGCAATGCACCGGCGAAATTTCAGAGATACATGATGGAAATCTTCCATGATATGGTGGAGGATTTTGGTGAGGTGTTCATGGACGACTTCTCGGTGTTTGGTGAGTCTTTTGAACTTTGTTTAACTAATCTTGACAGAGTTCTTGCTAGGTGTGAAGAAATAAATCTTGTGTTGAACTGGGAGAAATGTCACTTCTTAGTTCTAGAGGGGATTGTGTTGGGACACAAAATCTCCAAGAATGGGCTGGAAGTTGACAAAGCTAAAGTGGAGATTATTGAGAAGTTGCCACCACCCATCATAGTGAAGGGAGTTAGAAGTTTCTTGGGACATGTTGGGTTCTATAGGAAATTCATCAAGGACTTCTTTAAGACTGTAAGACCCATGTGCAGCCTGTTAGAGAAATGGATGAAGTTTGTGTTTGATGAGAAGTGTTTGCATGCATTTGAGTTGTTAAAGAAGAAGTTGATAAAAGCTCCTATTCTGATTGCTCCAAATTGGGAGCTTCCATTCGAGCTTATGTGTGATGCTAGTGATATAGCGGTTGGGGCATTGCTTGGGCAGCAAAAAGATAAGATGTTTCATTCCATCTACTATGCTAGCAAGACACTTGATGCAGCTTAATCAAATTATACTGTCACTGAGAAATAGATGCTGGTAATAGTGTTTGCATTTGATAAGTTTAGATCATACTTGGTAGGAACCAAGGTTGTAGTGTACACTGATCATGCCGCAATCCGATATTTTTTTTATAAGAAGGATGCCAAGCCAAGGCTGATTAGATGGATCATGCGATTGCAAGACTTTTATCTAGAGATAAAAGATAGGAAGGGAACTGAAAACCAAATAGATGATCATCTGTCTAGATTGGAGGACTAATCTCATGTGAAGAATGAGGGGCAGATTCGCGAAGAGTTTCCTGATGATCAATTGCTTGCCTTGGACCTTACTTAAGTGCTTTGGTACACTGACATTGTCAATTTTTTGGTGAGTGGTTTATTTCCACCTGGGACCTCAATACATCAAACACAGAAGCTGAAGTATGATGCACACTTCTATATATGGGATGAGCCCTTCTTATTTAAGCAGGGAACTGATAAGATGGTTCGAAGGTGTATAGCCGAACAAGAAGTAGTGCAAGTGTTGGAGAGCTGTCACTCTTCACCATATGGTAGACATCATGGGGGCGAACGCACTGCACATAAGGTATTGCAATTTGGTTTCTTTTGGCCTACCCTTTTTAAAAATGCTGCTATGTTTGTGAAGGATTGTGATCAGTGTCAAAAAATGGACACCATTTCTAGAAGGCATGAGATGCCATTGAGCAATATACTGGAGGTTGAGATCTTTGACGTCTGGGGGATAGACTTCATGGGACCCTTCCCATCGTCCCGTGGAAATCAGTACATTTTAGTAGCAGTGGACTACGTATCCAAGTGGGTGAAGGCAGTTGCATTACTATTTAATGATGCAAAGGTGGTCGTGAAATTCATCCGGAAGCACATCTTCACCAGGTTTAGAACGCCTAGGGCCATGATCACTGATAGAGGCACGCACTTTATTAATAGTTCAGTGCGCAATTTGTTGGCTAAATATGGGGTAAGACACAAAGCAGCTACAACGCATCATCCTCAGACTAGTGGGCAGGTAGAAATGTCTAATAGAGAAGTCAAGAAGATCCTCCAAACGACTATGAATGCCCAAAGGAAAGATTGGGCTGACAAGCTAGATAATGCTTTGTGGGCATACCGGACTGCATACAAAACATCGATAGGGACTTCTCCTTATCGAATGGTATTTGAAAAAGCGTGTCACCTCCCAGCTGAACTGGAGCATAAGGCATACTGGGTGATTAAAAAGTTGAATCTGGATGCTAAGTTAGCTGGAAAGAAGAGGATAACGTAGTTGAATGAGTTAGAAGAGTTCATGCTTCACGCCTATGAGAATGCTAAGTTGTACAAAGAGAAGACCAAGAGGTTTCATGACTAGCATATTGTGTCACGCACCTTTGAGCCTGGTCAATTAGTGTTGTTGTTTAACTCACGATTGAAGTTGTTCCCCAGAAAGCTTCAATCTAAATGGAGTGGACCTTTTGAAATGGTGAGGATGACCCAACATGGTGCTGTGGAGTTAAAGAACAAGAATAAGAGCTCTACTTTCCTTGTGAATGGGCAACATCTGAAGCACTATTTCAGAAATGATGTTGATCGTGAGCTTGAAGCGCTCACATTGAATGACGAGTGAGTCATGAGATAGATCGTGCCGCGATGTTAAATCAAGTGTTGCACGAGAGGCAACTCGTGACCCCTTGTAATAGTTAGGATTTCTATTCTTTTGTTTTGTTATTTCAATTCATAGGAATTAGTATAAAAAATGATGAATCCAAAAAAATACAAAAATATGAGTCGTGCCATGAACAAAACTAAGGCGTTGTATGGGAGGCAACCCATCATGTTTTGACTAACGGTAAGCTTAAAATGTGCATGAATCAGGATTTAAGATCTGTTCCGCGTCGCGGAGGTGTATGGGAATTTTGCCTAACTTGGGATTAATTTTTCAATTTTAGGCAGAACGGTAAGTGACCGTCCCGCATCGCGGAGGGAGTCCCTAATTTTGATTTCGACGAGAAGTAGTTTTTTACGTCGAGAAACAGGCTCCACCTTGACAGTTTCGCTTCGCGGAGCGAGGGTCAAATTCTTGCCTCGCCTGGAATTAATTTTCCAGGACAAGGAAGAGGACTTCGTGCCAGAGCCGTGTCGCGCTCTAGGTAAGAAAATTTTGTTTTTTTAAGTTAATCGGGTTCCACCCGTTTCCAAGGAAAATAACACGATCCAGTTTCCCTTTTAACTCCAATTTCACCTAAAATCCCCATTATTCTTTCCTTTTTTCACTGCAATTTTCGCCCTTCCCCTTCGCCCATATCGATTGTTCATGCTTGCATCCGTAACGCGGAGTCAAATCATCAATTCTCCTTCCCTTCAACTCGTTTTCATCACTCTCAGGTAAGAACTTCTGCTCAAAATTCCTATTACATGTTTATGTGGGTGAGCTATTGGTTTGGGTGTGGTCTGTTATTCTGTGGAAGTGGGAGGTATAATTGATAGTCGTTGTTACTTTCGTTGGGCCTTCGAAATCTTAAGTAGATGATTCCTTTAGTAAACATTATGTGGGTTTTTGTGAATGCATTAGTGGGACTGAATGGTGTGGAACTTGTGTGGTTGGCGAATGAGGTCTATTTGGTTGAATTGTATGGTTTATGGAATAGTGTCTATGGGTTTATTGAAATCTTGTGTAGCAATAACTCTTGTTTGCTGTATGTGGGTTGGGATGAATTGGCGTTTACTGCAATATGCTTAGTTAGTATGTTGGCAAGTAGTAGGCAGTTTGATTGTTGGAGTTAAAATTCCCTTCATTGAATCTTGTTTGAGTTTTAGTGCGCATGGTTGTTTGAATATGTTTATGGGACATCACTTTGGCGGTGTTGGCTGGATGATAGTGTGTATTCATGGGTCTATATTAGTTGTGTGAAGTCTTAAGTAACACTACTTGCGTGTTGAATTATGAAATAGAACCTGTGGATCTTGATCGTAGTGGTGAGGTTGAGTGGTTGTGACTGATATTGTGATACCTATTCGGTTCTATGAATGTGATAATTAACTGAGTGTGTTGTCAGTCATTTTTACACTACTTGCGATCATGTTATATGTGGTGGGCTGAGCTCTACTCTGTGTGCAGGAAATTATGTCGAGCTCCCAAAGCCCTGGTAAGGCAGTCACCACCTCTAGCTAAAGGAAACGTGTGTGGAGTGGGGGTAATGTCCCACCTGCACCTGCATTTCCTAAGGGCCAAAATAGGTGATTCGAGGTGAAGGCTGTGACTAAGGAAGGAAAGGCATGATGGAAAAAGCACACTGAGGCGTCGTATTTCTATGACGTTTGCATTGACAGGAACACTTGGCGCGGGAATTCCCACAGATACTGAGGCGGATCAGGGAGTTGCATATAGAGTTTATCTTTTCAGAGCCGGAAGAGTGCAACTTGCACATGGTTCGTGAATTCTACGCCAACTGGGCGCTTGATGCAAGATCACATTTTGTGACTGTGCGGGGATTTAATGTGCCTATCACACCCGCGGTTATCAATGACATATTAGGTACAGCGCAGGACACTGATCCATTGGTGCTTAAATGGCTGAACATACACCCTCCATACCGAGCCATTAGACATACACTGTGTGGTCCTCAGTCCATGGCGCAATGGACTAAGCATAGTGGGAAGAGATATCACCAATCTCTTCCCTATGCTCACATACTTAGGGAGACGTGGGTATGTCTAAAAATTGTCATGAACTGCTTGATATCGGGTCTCCACTACACAGATATTACCCGGGATAGGGTTTTCTTGGTCTATGCATTGATGACGGCTACAGAGTTGAATATCAGAGCTGTCCTGAAATCTGCGATGCGAAAGGCCTAGGTTCATAAAGGGCACATGTATGCTTTTGGTGGCCTTATTATCAGAATGTGTCGTGCTGCAAGTGTTCCTGAAGAAAATGTGGACTATATGGCACCCTTATACCCAACACCGGTGGACATCACTAGGACCAAGGGGCCCGACACTGAGTTTGGGCCAACTCTCACCACTGCTGAGCCCCATCGACGCGATGAGCTGATTATGTCTAGGATGTATATCTTAGAGATGCTGCGCCACCAAAATGGCTGCCTGGCTTCCATTGACATACAGTTGGGAGATGTTGAGAGGCGTTACCCGCTGAATGACCACGCCAAGGCCCTACTTGGCATTGGTCCTGAGTTTCGTGAGCCAATCGATAATGATATTCCGACCGATGAGGAGCGCTTGCGTACTAGCTCGGTCATAGAGTCTGATTCTGATAAGAAGATAGATCCCGCTCAGGCCGGTGATGAGGCCGAAGGGGGTGATGTGATGGAGGATTGATCAGGGAGTGTTTTCACCTTACCTCTTGAATTGTTTAGATTTTTGTGAAGCATTGGGACAGTGCTAATGTATAAGTGTGGGGTGAGGGGTGAAATCATACCTGGTCTGTATTTATTTTTATTGTTGAACATTGTTATGTTAGAGTCTGCTTTGTATTTTTTGTTTTATTTTGCGTTCCTTAGAGGTTGTTTTTGGTTCTTTGGCCAAGGAAAGTCCCTTTGAACCATGCAATAGAGTCAGTAGTCGTAGTTGAGTCACATTGCCCAATGATAGATGGATGACAATCGTCTTAAGAGCAATTTCGTCATTGAGTCTTAGGTTGGTTTGTGCTAAAGCTGAAATTCCGAAAGGAAAATGTATGAAAGCATGATTTGAAGTTGATAGATGAATGCAGTTGAACTTATTGTATTTAACTTGAATGATTGCAACTTAATCTTAAATTAGACCTTGTGTATGAAAATGATTGTGTGCTGTGATTGACCCATTCTTGATTAGAACTTGTGACACAAGCGGTTAGTTTTTGTAGTATCCATGTAATGTATCTGAGTCTAGAACTTGCCCGGCATGTTATTGAAACGAAATAAAAGTAGTGTTGTGTTTAGAAGATGACAATAAGCTTTCTTTGAATTGTCTTGAAGATTAGCCTTTTCAGAAATAATATCCTTAATATAGCCAATTGAGCCTTTTAACCTTGATTTTGTTCTAAACCACGTAATTAAGCCGAATCCCTTTTATTGATACCGTTAGCTTTTATCCTAAATCCCTAATGCACTATGTTAGGAGGAAAACTGAAAGCGACGGAAAGAGTAAATAGGGTGGACATGTTTAGTTGTTGGGGAAGAGAGAAAATAGGTAGTAAAATGAATAAAATGATTCCCCATGAGTTTAAGTCTGAGATGGCCCTGTTCCTTAGGACATTGTACACTTCGACTAAGGTTAAAAGCCTAAGTTGAAAGTGGCTAACTTGGTAAGCACCTTAATGATGGCCCTGGACCTTACAACGGCAATGTGCACCTTAACTCGAGAGAAATCTCTAAGTCAAGCGTGGCTATTGTTGAGTGTAAAAAAAAAGAGCTATAGAAATAAAGGGGTAAGTGAGAAACAAAGGCAAGGTTGGTAATACTAGTGGAAATCTATGAAGAAAGAGGGGGCTGAAGAAAAGAAATAGTTGTGAATGTAAGTAGAAAATTAAAACAGGTGCATTAGGGAACATAAGTCACTAATTTTATCTAAATGAATCCTCCCTTACCTCAATCTTACATTACAACCGGAACAAGTCCTATTTGATTTTGAGCATAACACACTTTATTAGTGGAGATATACATAATGGACAAGGTTATGGTTCTCAATGCATGCATGTATGATATCTTTGTTGAGTGAGAGTGTACCTTGTTTGCAAAGTCCTTAAAGTATATTCAATTTACTGAGTTGAGTGTGTGGACGATTCTTTAGAGTGAGGGGCACTTGTTGTATGAAAGATGGGTGATATGTAATGGTTCACATGTTGTTAAATGCGTTGGTTGCTAAAAGTTGTCAAGTCATTTACAAGAGTCATGCAAACTTTGAATGAAATCATGCCTGTATTAACTAGCTGCAGATCCTTGGAAGAAAATGGCGGATGCACAAATACCATAGTAGAGAGTCTAGGTCTAGGAGTAGTTATTAAGTTGTTCGAGGACAAACAATGCTCTAAGTGTGGGGTAGTGATCTTAGGCGTATTTATATGCCTAGAAATCCAATAATGCCCATATTTATGTTAAGTTTGAACTCAATGTGTGTTTGTTTATAGTCTTATCGAGTCTTTTGGTTGTATATGAGCTAACCACCATGATTAGTTGTGTAGATGAGCTTAAAGGGAGAAACGAGCACTAAAATGGACATTGGGGAAAACAAAATATCCGAGTCGAAAAGAAGCAAGGAAGAAAAAGGAAGACAAGAATTCCAAGGTATAGTCGTATCCTCTCTGCGATGCGGAGAGGGATTTTAATTTTGGTTCATGAGATTCGAATTGTGGTAGAGTGGTCCGTGTCAAGACCGCGTCGCGGAGAAGAGGAAAGATTATCAGAATGAAATCTGAGAAGCCCTCCGCGTTGTGCCCTTGAGTCCCAGATTTGGCCGTTTTGACTTTAGTATAAATAGTTTAATATTTTATTTTATTAAAACATTCTTTTTCTGGGTTTTGAAGAATGACGACTTGGAGAGCTATTGAATCATTTTTTAGGGTTCTTTCCTAAACTCTTTTACTTTCGATATTTCTATGATACTTAAATGTTGTTTGAGCGAATATATTGTTATGAGTAGCTAAATACCCTAGTTCTAGGGCTGTGGCTACATGATGATTGTAATCTATTGAGTTTTTATAGTGTGAATATTGATTATCATATGAATCTTTCTTATGTTCTTGATTTTCGTATTTCGTGCCTGATCACCATTGAAATAAACATATTGTCCGAATTGAACTCGGGAGAGGAATAAGAGGATAGAACGTGGGGTATAAGGAGCATGATTTTCTATTAATAACTAGGGTTAATTTGTATCTAGGATAGGGATATACCTAGAAACCGGTTACTATACAAGAAGAAATCGTAATGCTCGGTACTTGGTCCAGCCTATCCCCGCTCAATGATGTAATTAGGTTGTCATTTATCATAGGCGATTAGAGGTTGGGAGATCATAATCATACATTTAACCCTGTGATCATTAATTCGATAGTTGATTAACACCCATTTAAGCAATAAGTTACATGAATCCTGATAAGAGCTGCAACCCTGGACTTTACCAAATCATTGTTTGAAAACCTTGAAATTGAATCGCTCTTGTTACATTTTGTTTAACTCTGAGAATTATAAAATAAATCATTCTTGAAATCTTAATAACACTTGTGCTAAGCTAAAATTTTTGGAGAAATTATTTGATTCTAATCGTATGTCCTTGTGGGTACGATACCCAGCTCTTTATAAGAGCCACTTTAATACTTGAATGACCACGTGCACTTGCGTGTGCGATTTGGGTGCAACAAGTGTTTGGCCATGTTGGACCAAAGTAATAGTTACATCATAAATCTTGTTAGGTATAGGATTCGCCGAATTTTGCACAACATCATCATATTCATATACATCAAATAAAGTCTTATTAACTATGTCATTAGGTTCGTATGTACCACCACTAAAGGGACAAGTGGATCCCAATTAATTTCTCTTTTAAAAAAATAAATCATTTAAATATTAATTAAGTTAGAGGGTCAGATTATAATATTTAAAAATTGGAATTTGGAAATGATTTGTTTCTTTCCCCTTCTCTCACCAACATATTACTACTATATAGAAGTCTCTACCAACAAGGTGTTGATGGTTCACATTCCTGCTTCTTTGCATGGGCAATTTAATCAGTTCTCGCCTGCTTTTGTTTCAAGTGGAACTCTGAGTTTAGCCCATAAACACTTCTTATAGTTTTCATCGATTTTATTCGCCTATGCTTCATCTCTTTGTATGTATGTATCTCTTTCATATTTTGGGTTTGTCTTGTCCTTTTTAGTAAAATTTAATTATAATTATTTCAAGTTGCAGACGAAGTGTTCGATGAAACTGCTGAGCAAGCATCTGCATGATCAATCAAAGAAATCAACTCTTGAAATGTGAAGCGTGAATACCCACGAAACCTTACTCGTTATTTTTTTTGGCTATTGTTAAGTAGTAATAGCCATTAACTGAGAATTGGTAGCTATACTAGATGCATAATTCATAGCCATTTCCTATGAATGTAATCAAATTATTTTATTGTACTTGCCGTGATGCCACCAGCAACATTCTATTTGAAATCTTATTTAGGGATGATATACCTCGGGAGTGCACCAGACAATACCATTGCAGATATGGTTGAGATATGAGAATTCTGTGGGAGAATAAGAGTATCTCCAGGTGAACAAGTCGCCATAATGGCAATTAAAAAGAAAACAATCTCACATTGGTGATTAATGAGATGGGTGGGTGGACTTCTTATAAGGCTTGGGCAACCCTCCTCCCTTTGAGCTAGCTAGCTTTTGGGGTGTGAGTTAGGCGTAAGACCTAATTCAACAATGGCCGCGTGAATTCCACATGTACTACCGCCAACAAGGAACCTTGTTTCCAATGCTCCAAAAAGTCTTGCTGCTTGTTTTTGTGCTTCGAAAATGGGACCTTTTGGTGAAAACAAATTGTCAAGCTCTGGAAGCTCAGGCAATTCATGAAGAAACGGTTTTGCACCAATGAGCTGAATCAACGATGAAAACTTGCAGCATTTTCTTCAGCTGGAGCTTTTAAAGCACTAACAAGGGGAGGAAGTTTACTAGAACTTGCAGCAGCACTTGGAACACAAGAAATTTCTGTTAAATAAAAGAGAGTGCATTACACACACCATGGTGAGAGTGTTATAAAATAGAGATGTGTGTTTCTCAAACTAACAAATTATAGTTTAGGTATGAACAGGGGCGGTTCAACGTAATTGGGGGCCTAAAGCGAGATTAACATAATTTTATAAGTAATAAGTTGACAAATATTATATAAAGATATGAATTAGAACCATAGAATCTGATTCAAGAAGTTGATGACTTGGTATATGATGCTTATCGTCACCAACGACACTAACCTACGGTTCGAGTATCCACGATCGTCGATAATATAGTAACCCAACAAAGGGTTGGGGTCGTGTCCCACAGGAGTGGTAGTGAAAATAGTAGTTAGGCTAGAATTTTGTTCTAGTTAGCTGCAGTTTGAGAAATTATCGAATAGAAACAAAGTAAATTCAAGTGGGTGACACAAAAGTGTCAAATATCAAAGGGGTTTTTTCACAAGTAGCTAAAACAATAAAAAAAGAAGAAGAGAAAATCAAGTATGGGGAAAAGTTCTTGGGGTGTGACCGCAATATATATTGATATAAATCGTTGGGTACATTCTTTCGATAGGAAATTTGCAAGACAATAGTGACTAGGCCTAGCTTTAGATGGAAATAAGTTCCCTCTCGGGCAACTTACCTGTCACGACCTAGGAGCACCCCCTAGTCGTAACCGGTGTACTCGACCTCGAAGAGGTCTAATACAAGCCTCTTAGCATTCATTCATCGCATAGACACTAAAACCATAAGGAATTTAAAACTTTCTTTATCAAGAAAACATTGCATAAAAAAAAATATAGCAAGCGGAAGACTTTCTAGACTTTATACATGATGTCTCAAAACCATCTAATACTTTAGAGTACAAATT
>JAJOOH010010542.1:0-16980 GCA_029582605.1 Solanum gracilifrons | reverse complement strand
CATGTGACCAGCACTATGTTGCAGTTGCTACAAATAAAGAGTGTATTTGGAGGAGGCGGAAAACTTCGTCATCATCGAAAGTAGTCGGTGTCTCGTTAGTTAGAATCTTTCATCACTTATTTGCCTAGATTTCAAGATAATCCCTTCTGCGAGTTCGACCTAGCTCGCCAAAGAGATTTGGCGATTCGCTGACTGATCGGCTAACGTTTCTGCTTCAGATTTTCTGTATTTTAGTGTGATTGTTCTTTTGACTAATCACAAACCTTTGCAGATATGGTACGCACAAAATTAAGCGCGCCACCTCAGAACAAGGCTAAGGGAATTACAATCAATGAAGGAAGATCACGTCCTCCACAGAAAAGAAAGCAAGATCTCCCACCGGGAGATAAGGCAAATGAAAGAAGCATATCGCTAGAAAAGGGTCAGCTATTGAGCCAGATTTTTCTGAGCTAGAAGCTTAACAATCCTTGATTCACTGACAGAATAGGCTCAAAGATAGACCTCAATCAACATCTATTTGAGTTACATCTGCTACAACTCCTCCGACTACCGAATCAGTGCCAAATCCGGCACCACCTTCAGGGGTCCCTACACTCCCCGTAGCTTTACCTCCACCCAGACTGCTGAACAAATTGAAAGGCGATGGTTTACGAACCATTCTAGAAGAAAAGTTATTATTTGTGGAGGGTTTTGAAGGTAAGCATGCTGAGGTGCTTGACACGCTCAAGTATCATGAGTTCTAGCAGTTCACTAGGCCACGGGGTTATTACATCCCTTCCTGGGTTTGGAAGTTCTACTTAGCCTATGGAGAGTTGGTCCCGAAATATAAGAAAGATGCTAGTGAGTTCTGACCGATGAAGTCGGTTATGCTTAGAGGCAAGAAGGTAGAGTGTCACAACGAGCATATTAATGTTATACTACGTCGACTGCTGCACTCGATACTTCCCTACCAGGGTTTGCCTATCGTTCCATCCCTGGATGATTTGAAGGGTTGGTTAACCCCGATGATTTCGAACATCACACCAAGGTGGCTGGGTGTGGGAGCTCCGATTGAGAAGAGGAAAATAAACATCGCCTCCCAGTACTGGTTTGGCTTCATCAGTAGCACTATCATGCCATCCAAGAACGAGTCTACTTTGCGTCATCCTAAGGCGGCTTGCCTTGGTTCTATCATGGCTAGGAGGCGGATCGACATGGGACTCCTGGTTTCACAGAAGATGGCAATGAGAGCCAAACAGACACAAAAATCTCTTCTTTTTTCCTGTTCTGATAACCGAGTTATGTCAGCGTGCCTTAGTACCCCGGGACCCTACCAATAATATGGAGGTCAACCCATCTTCTTCCACCGATATCTAGCGTATAGAGGTCAAGTTAACACGAGATGAGGTTGACAAGAGGAGAGCAGACCCAACAAATACTTCTCTAGAGGTCGATGCTGACTCATTGCCAGCAGAGGCACCATCATCTACTCCGGCTTCGGAGCCTTCAGGTATACCCACTCCTTCTTCCCCTTTACATACTCTAGGTACATCCTCTTCCTCCCAGTCTGTCAGGATCACTCAGGCCATGGACCTGAAGATAGGGCAGTTGGCCTATTCAGCTGATGTGAGAGCTACCCGACTGGAAAAGTCCGTTCCAGGGATGATCAACAGGACCATACTAGCAGCAGTTAGCACACTTCAGACCGGTGTTGATGCCCTGACAGTGAGAGTCATTTCTTGCGAGAGTAGACAGGTAGAATCCTCTAAGTTGGTAGCTTTAAAAGCTGAGATTGCGAGTTTGAGGAAGGACGTAGACTACCTTAAGTCTACTGACTTCACTTCACTATTAGAGAGAGTAGATGATAAGGATGCTCCTGAGACCACCAGATATGTTAAGGGGAATGACACAACACATGCAGAGTCGGATAAAGAGACCGGTGAGGAGTTGATATCAATGGATGCTAAGGAGACACAAGAAATCAGATGAGGGTATATTTAGAGACTTGCCAGATCTTATAGAAATGATTGTTCAGCCGGTGACCTAAACATTGCCGACTGAGACGTCCATAGTAGCTTCTAGCGGATCTGGCACTGCTATTCAGTCTGAGACTACTCTGGGTACTGACGCCCATATACAGACTACTGCATCAGCCACTGAGACCCCGACAGAAAAAGAGACTGCATAGACAGGACCTTTCTTTACCACATCTCTGTCTTTCTTTACTTTGCCTTTTGGATTCTATATTATTTACATTTGAGGATAAACGCTCATATTTGTGGTGAGGTGAGGCCAACCTTGTTTTGCTTGTTTCGGATACTAGTGTTTTGGTGTACATTTTGGTTGTCTTTTTTTTAATTGTGTTGTTAAAACTTCTTTTGCGATTTTTTGAGCTTGTGGCTCCATTTCCATTTATTTTTTATTGCCAAATGATTTTAACCCTATTTTGACCCTTCCAAATATTTTGAATTTTTCGCACATTTTCGCCAACGCTTGTGTTGAAAGTGGCTGTTCTCGTACAAATTTACATCTCGACTTCGATCAATACCCATGAATTAAATAGTGCTCTCAATTGAACAAATATGAATGTACGGCTACGACGAGACCAAATGAAGTTACATAGACAATATGTGAACTCTTTGTATCTCATTGTGATTAGCCATGTATCAAATTTATTTTCTCTTGTAATGACCGTTGCACACTTGCGAAAGTGTGTAGTCTTGTTTGACTTAAGTGTCGATGCCTTGTGTGATTAGCTTACTTTGAACCATGCATGAATAAACCCAGAATTTACCTCGTTAGTCTGATTGATTTAGAAATGTGTGCTCTTGAAATGATCTTAGGCAATTTTAAAATGTGTGGGCCAGATTTGACAGACACTTCTTTTGTGGCCTACCCATGAGCGTGTGAAACTCTTTTGAACACTCCTTCAACCTTACCCTCCTTTGGAAGAAAACTTTTGAAAACCTAGGCCTTTATTCAACCACTACCTATAATCCTCATGACTTTTGATTTAGTGAATAGGCAACTTAGGCGAAAAGCCTAAGTTGGGGGTGTGGTGAAAAAGGAAAACGAGAAGTCAAGAAGTGCAAGAAAAGTCTCCCATAACCCGTGGTGTTGCGGAAAAATGGAAACCCTCCATCCAAAAAAAATAATAAAAAATTGTGGAATAAAATACAAAAGAAGGCGGGTTTCGAAGTAATCCATGGAGGTGAATAACAAGATGACTTAGAAGCACTAGAAAAAGAATTGATAAAGGAAAAGAAGGGAATGCTTTGAGAATACCACATCTCAAGAGGAAAAAGTCACTGAGCCTAAATGACCATAGCTTTGAACTCAACCCCATTACAAGCCTTAGAAAGACCCTTTTGATCTTGAGTGAGCCGAACCGAAAATCGATTGGAAAATAAGGGCAAACCTATGGGTGAAAACATTTATTGTGTTCCTCTTTTTGAGTGTGAGCGTTGCATCTGATTCCTGATCTTTAATTGATTAACCTTTTTGTGTGAATGAGGAATCATTCTTTCTATGAGGACATTTAGATACTTTTCGTTGAACTTGAACTTGCACAAGAAGCAAGTATTGCGAGCATGAGAATCTTTGGTAGTGGTGTGTCACAACTTGAATCTTTGAGAACACATTTGATCTTTGCATAAGTAATTTGAGTATTGTTGTCTATGTTCATGATTTAGTCTTCTGTAGCATTATTTGAGACACCTTGTTGAACGACTGAACTTGAATTTTCTTGAGGACAAGCAAAAGTTTAAGTTGGGGGTGTTGATAAGTACACAAATTGGACTAATTTAGGGCTTTATTTTGTTAGAAATAGTGTCCTCAAATGCTTATTTTGTCTCAATATCTGATGAAAATTCTTAAATTTCAGGTATTTGATGTTTTGGTGGAAGCATGGACACTTAGGCACAAAAAAGGAACAAAAAGGCTGAAAAGAACGAAGAAGCTGAAGCCTGGGCATCGCAAATCACACTTGGTTATTCGCCGAAGGGACGCACTCAGCCTTTTGTTCCAGTGCATGAAGCCCTAAAGAAGCAGGATCAAAAAGGGGATGAAAGGAGCAGTCGGTGTTTCACCGAATAGATCCACGAAGCAGTACTATGTCGCCCAAAGACACAGAGTACGACGATGCTAAAGGCTAGTGCAAGATGGCGACGAACAACACCAAAGGGCGAATCGCCGAGTTAATCGGCGATTCCGACTAACCTCGCCGAAAGATCCGCCAACACTGTTTTCTGAAGTCTATAAATACTAAACTTGTTATTAATTTTTAAAGAGTCGAACATTAATTTTAATTTTCAATATAGAATAGTACTTTTTGAGATATTTTCTCTCAAGTTTGGAGAGGGTTTTTGGGAGATTTAAAGAAAGAAGGATTTCATCTTCCCCAAGTTGGAAATAGGTCTTCTCCATTCTTCTTCCTTTTCTTAAATCAAGAATTAATTCCTTATACCCATTTGATTTTGGTATCATTTTAGGTGTATTTTGTTATTTCTTAATCTGTGTCTTAAAACTCCCATTCTTGGGGTGTGATTTAGTAAATATGTGTTGATATTATTGTTGGGTCTTGCTTGCTGATAGGTTAGGTGTATTTTAATGGTGATTTCACATAGTGGTTGTGGTTTAATCTAATTGGTTTGTAGTTGCAAATACAAAACCACCGATATGTTTTTAGCTTCCCCGAGAGGGAGGTCGCGAAACTAAGACCGCTAGACTAATGGCCTAAAGAGTGGGTCGACATAAGGTTCAGCCCAAGAGGGTGAGCCATCGTCCCATATCCTAACACTCAGCTCGAGAGAGTGAGTAGGGTAAGGCGTAGGCTAGCCTTCATGCATCGAATGAGTGTCCGAGAGGAACGCATTTGAAACGGGGTAAGTTGCTCGAGAGGGAACTTATTTCCATCTAAAGCTTAGCCTAGTCACTATTATCTTGCAAATTTCCTATCAAAAGCATTTACCGAACGATTTATCTCAACTTGTATTACGGTCACACCCCAAGAACTTCTCCGTCTACTTGATTTTTCTTTTTTTTGTTGATTTTACTTTTTGTGAAAAAAACCCCAATCGATATTTGACACTTTCTTGTCACCCCCTCAATTTACAATGTTTTTAATCGTTAACATCTTTATCTACTACTAGCTAGAAATTAATTTTATTTTTCTACTAATTCTCAAAACCACTCCTTTGGGACACTACCTCAACCCTTTGTTGGGTTACTATATTGTCGACGATCATAGACACTCGTACTGTACGTTAGTGTCCTTGGTCACGATAAACATCACAGACCAGCTCGTTCCAGGAGGAATTATGCAATGACCATTTGTCATAGCATCTACCCTTCTTATCGTGATCGGTACACCAGAGAAGATCAGATATCTCCTTTGAAAGTTGTTATTCCAAAGGAACAAATGGAAAAGAACCAAGAGCGAGATGAAAACATGACCAAGATGATGACCGAAATGGACCTATTGACGAAACATGTCATGGGAAGCGGTTTTAAGGTTGTGAATGTTGCCGGAGTTAGTGGAGTGAATCCTGTGAAGCACACTTTTAGACCATGTACAATGAGGAAGTATATTTCTTTGCAAATTAGGAAGGAGGTTTTCATCCGAACTATCCAAGGTGGGGTGGGAATCATTATTGGAACAGGGATCGGGATGATGGTTGGAGAGACCGAGATATGGAATGGCTTGACTATGGTACAAATTGGAGGGAGCGTTGTAACACCACGACTTTTCGGACCTCTAACTTAACTTGTATCTTAGTGGCACGACGAAGAGTAATTAACATATAAGTAATGGTGTCGGTCATATTTTAATTTCTCAAGAGGCACATCTGAATTTTTGAATTTAAGAAAATTTAGTAATAAAAGTTGGTGAAAGTTATCGCAAGTTCTTTTTTAAAGATACTCTGAAATTTAGTGCAAATGTCTTAGAGGTTTCGTCCCAATATAATAAGAGTTAGAGGGCCTACAATATATCAAATTAAATGTCTACGAGTCTAGTTTCCAACGCATCAAATCGTTCATATATACGACACCAGAATAGAGAGATATTCACCTTTTATCCCGATTGTGCAGTAGAGGCGGCTGGTGGGTCCCCTAAGTCAGTGGAAACTTATAAAATGTTATCTTCTTCATTATTTTCATTGCAGATCGTATGAAACCCAGAAAAATCAGATAATTTCTCCTTAAATCAACCTTGTGTGTTCATGATCTTTGCTTGACTATTTATCAAAAATTTCCCTACGTCACGAGCTCGTCATTTTGGTATAGTTTTCATGGTGACTTGTGCGGTGAAGCTCCATAGAGGTTGTGGCAGCAGTGGATTTATTAACGTGTTCTAGGCATATAAAGAAAGGTAGGAACAATATTTTATCAGTTTATGGATACCTTAGGTCTCATATTGTAATTTACGATAGGAATCCGTATTGATTGTCGAACTATCATAGTAATTCTTGTATTTAATTATTTATTGATTTTACCTTTTTTTGGTGTTTTAGTAGTGCAGACAGAGGTATTATTCAGCATATACTATAAATAAAATGGTATGTTAAGTCTATTCCCTTTATTCGATATGTTTTCTTTAAGCTTGGGAGTGATATAATAGGGTAGTCAATGTTGGTGATCTTGTAGATATAATTGTGAGTGGTTGGCTTATTGTGTGGTTATAAACCCTCATTTTAGAGACTCATATTCTGTTAAGAACGACCCTAAGTTAGGAACGACTTTGATACTATCCATATGTATTGTTTATAGCCAAATTGCTCGCCTTTAGCCTATTGAATTGTTTGTTTTCGCCCTTAGGGGTGTTGTGGTTAGTTGCTACACTATGTACTGTCTATGGGGGATATGATGTTGGCTAAGAGGATTATGTTAGTGCCTAAGACGGTTGTGTGTTTCCCATGGGGCTATATTGATGCAAAAAATTATTATGTGTTGCCTACGTGGCTATTTTGACTCCAAAGAGGGCTCTGTGTTGCCTACGGGGCTATGTTGATGCAAAAGAGGGATATGTGTAGCCTACAAAGCTATGTTGTTGCCTTAGAGGGCTATGCGCTGCCTATAGGGCTGTATCGTTGCCTAAAAGGGCTCTGTGACTTTTTACAAAGACAAGGGGCTACCGATAGGGGCATTGCCACGACCCGAGAGCACCCCCTAGTCGTAACACGGCGTAGTCAACCCCGAAGGGGTCTTATACAAGCCCCATTGCACATTCATTGCCTAAGGTACTTGAAAGTAGAGAGGAATTAAAAACTTTCTTTACCATTGAAGACATTTTTTATTAAAAAGCAAGCGGAAGACTTTCTATGCTTTGTACATTATGTCTCAAACCATCTAATACTTTCAATACAACATTGGGACTTAGCCCATACAAAGATTTAACATAAACTAAGGACATAAAAAGAACAAGATGGGCTTTGTCCTTGAAACTATGAGGACTCACCAAGTCTTCATCTTCAAGCACTTTAGAAACCTATCCTTCAAGCATAGAACCCCAACATCTCCGAAGCCTACACTTTGGTAAAAAGGAAAAAAAATGGGTTTAGCACATTAGATGTACTAAGTATGATGACCATGCAAAAACATACTTAAAAAGGGACATTTGATCGAAAGCCATGCTTTTATGCCATTTTTATAAAACTTCATGAACATTAATACAAGAGGCATAATATAAGTCACAACCAACATACAAAGTCACATAATTCAAATTTGAACAAGATCACATATAAACCTTTACCTTCACCTTGAACCTCCATCTCAACTAACCCTAAAGCTATACCTTGTGCAATGTATGGATACCATCCCATACCACCACCCAAACTAAGGCACCACCTTAAGGTTACCAAAAGTGAAGTTATCATTTATCATGCTTCACATTACAAGTAATCATGCTCAACTAGTACCAACATACAACACATAATCACATTCCTCAAGTAAGTCATTTCATCATCTTAGGACCTATATCTACAATTACCCTAAGATACACCTAAGTAAGACATGCAGTTACAACCCATACTACCTCTTCATACACACCTAGATGTTCTTCAAGGCTACACTAAATAAGAACCTTTACAATTCAACATAACATGCTAAGTAACTCATTTCATCAATATAAGCTCCTCATTCATCATTTCATTTAGATAATAAGTCAAAAATCTTCATTAGATTCATTTAGGAAACCTTCATGCATTTAGAGGAATTTCATTCATTAGACATTAGATCAACATTCTCCTTAACTTCTTCCTAGGAGGACATTCAAATCAAAGTCAATAAGACTTAGAGAACTCACTATAGCACCTTCAAAGACTACTCGTGCAATGTATACATAGCATCCCATACTACTACCTACAGTTTGTAGTACCTATCAAGTAACTAGGGTTCACATCTCACATGATGGGATTAGGCATTAAACGTCATAGACTATGAGAGCTAATTCATGGAATTCGGTGTCTTCCCCACACCGGGAGGAGGTGTTCTAGTTACCTAGGGTAGAAGTAGTGCACATCATATATAAGCACATAGTTTATGGGATATCCAAAGATGTTCATTGTACTCCGTCCTAACGTTGGGAAGAGACACCATCTTAACCATAACTACTCGGTGCTTAGCCTTTATTCCCATAGAGTAGTTTTATTACATTAGTGTACTTAGAGAGGACCACCAACATTAGGCCTACCGACCCTAAGTACTTGTATCAAGAAGGGCCACCACCAATAGGCCTACTGATCCAGTTACATTAAGGATAGGTCATTGATCTTCATAGAGAAGGCTACCACCATTAGGTCTACCGACTCTAGGTTCATCATTTCACACAAGAAGGAGGCTACCACTATTAGGTGTACCGCTTCAAGGTTTCACATTCACTTATGGTTCTAGACTCACTATGAAAGGCCACCAACTATAGGTTTATCGATTCAAGTCATAGTCTAAAATACCTCATTATTCATTTATAGAAAGGCTGCCAGCATTAGGTCTACCAATCAAGAAACTCATTCATTCGTTTATTAAATTATAAAAGGGCTACACACATTAGGTCTACCGATTCATGATCATTAAGACAATAAGTCAAGATACATTCATTATTCAAGAAGAGGATGCCTAAGCCTACCAAATTCTATATTCAGCATTCACATTATAAAAACCCTTCACATTCATCATTATCATTCACGAGTGTCACATTTAGAAATAGCCTTTCAATACTAACACATATACATTGAGTACATGCTGATCATTCTATCATTGAAACCACAAGTATAAAATTTACATCACAATCATGTACACAACATCATGACAATACTTCAATTCCTCATATAATGCCTTCAAGGCCATGATCACAATGCAAACATTAGTAACCACCTCCACCCTTCAAGTGGATCAATATACAAAGTACACTGACACCTCCACATTTCAAGTGGATCAACAATTCAAGGACAATTCTACTTTACAAAAGAATTAGGTCACAACTTACTCTTTCCAAAGCCATAAATTACAATTCCTCAATCCTCCAACAATTCATCATAGATAGGCATAGATAACAATAGAATTCAATAATATTATTCAATCGAAGCATAATTCAATCAACATTCATTCATAATCATAAAACCCCCTTCATAAGACAAATTTAGGAATTTAGAGAAATCATGGGTTCATAGAGTTTTTCATCTTAAAACATCAATGTAATCATAATTTATCATTTGAATTCTTTTGATGCAATAACCCATGAGTTTCAGTAAAATCTAGGTTTTTGGTGGAACTTGAAAACATCTTTGAAATAGACTCTAGGGTGAAAACTAACCCTAGATGAAGGATCACCATATCTTTACTAATATTCCCCAAGAATTTTGATGAAGAAATGCCTTGAATCCAGAACCCTAGCTCCCTCTTCTTCTTCTTCTTCTTCTTTGGGAACTTCTAGAGAGAGAAATATTTGTGAGGAGGTAGGTTTTCGTTGATTCTATTTGGAGTGACTGAAATGAAAGGATTAGGTTTAAAAAGGGTCTTATATAGTTGCTAGGAAAAGAATAGAATAATAAGGACTTAACTTTGGAAAAGGACCAAGAACCCTTAAAGTTGTAACTTAAAAATTCTGCCCTTGCCCGTCCAAGCTAGATCTTTGGACACTTGGGCTCGCCAAGTGCACCCTTGGCTCACCTTTTGTTCCATAGAGCTCACTAAATGGGATGGTCACTAGGTGATTGGAGGGGGGCAAAAGGCGACACGCCATCCAGCTTAGCGAGCTACCCCTTAGCTCGCCCTTTGGTCCAGTACCTAGGCCAAATGGGCAATCCAATAGGCGACCATAGGGGCATAAGGGTGAATCGCCAAACCCCATAGGCGATCAAGCACCCCCATCGCCAAACATTCCATTAAAGAACAAGGCTTCTTTCGCTCACTGTTTCTAGCTAAGGCCCTTGCTTGCACCCTAGGCTTCCACCTTGCTCCATTTAGGTTCTACAACAGCCTACACATCAAACTAAAGTCACACTAACCCAAACGTTAAGGCTCTAGATCAACCTCTCATTTTCTGAGTCGTTACATTATCCCTCACTTAGGAACATTCGTTCTTGAATGACACTTTAAAAACATTAAGGGAAAAATGACTCGAGACTAGCAGCCCATCAATCATGACACGTCAAAATACATGCATAACCAAATGCACACAACTAGGAGGAAACATTAACTCCACATAAAAAGTCTCAGTGCAAACAAAAATGTAGTAACTACATCTACAAACTCATTATGCAATCAAAACTTCACATTCTTCATTATATTGGAGGAACTTACTTCTCCAAATCACATCATGCTCATCACAACATCATTAAGAACATTTAAGAAATTTTCTCATAAATGCACATTATGCAACTTCTTCATAAAAACACATTTAGGCATGTTCAACATTTAACCTCATGAAGCATATAGACAACTCATATCAAATGCAATCTCTACATGAGGAACATAAACCATGAAAACTCATTTTTTTCTCATATAAACAAGAATTCAAATAGAACATGCATAACATAAGGAGACCATGAAAACTCATTTTCTCACATGACTCCAAAAACATGAAACAAGCCAAAAAGGAACTTTTTGTCTTAGGCTTGAATAGGCACATAAAGGAAGAGGTAAGGGTATTAGAGCTCTCAACTACCTTACTACTCAACATACTATCCCTCACTTAGGAGAAAAAAGGCTTATCATCAATACAACATAAAAACCTTAATCAAGACATCCACAACTTACAAGAAACCATCGACATACTGGTGCTTTTAAACTTGGAAGGTCCTCATTAAGCAACTCTTGCTCACTAACAACCTTACCGACACCACTCAAGGTCTCCCATGAGTCTACCACACCGGGTCTAAACTCTTCAAACTCACTACACCTCTTAAGGTGAGAACCTCAATCAAGCCTAACTCATGAACATCAAGGACACTCAAAGACCTTACCATCTGGGCACATTATCCCCCACTTGGGAGTAAGCCTATATCAACTCTTCAAAGCTTCACTTCTTTCAATTCTTTCAGCATACCTCAAAACTCATCATAACCTCCTACCAACATCACACATAACCATAAAGCAAACCATTCACACTAAAGTCTACATCACAATATTCCATGTCACATCTATCAAGTCACATAGCCATAGTTGGCATCACAACCAACCTTTTATCTCCCCAACCCTTCTAGCATACTTCTTTCAAGTGGTCACACTTTAAAGACCATCACATAAGGAATAAGGGAAAGATGTTATAGAGTTAAACTCTATGGCACGACTTGAAGAATGAAGAAGTGAAACTTTCTTAACACCCAATATCCTCCTATTCATAATGTGGCACGCTTCACATTATGAACAAGACTCTACTAAATGTGGTTTGAGACAACCTAAGACCATTACAAAATCTTGTTCTCTGATACCATGTTTGTCATGACCCGAGATTACCCCCTAGTCGTAACATGGCATAATCAACCCCGAAAAGGTCTTAAACAAGCCTCATAGCTCATTCATTGCATAATATACTTGAAAATAGAGAGGAATTTAATACTTTCTTTACCATCGAAGAGATTTTTCATTAAAAAGCAAGCGGAAGACTTTCTAGACTTTGTACATTATGTCTCAAACCATCTAATACTTTGAATACAACATTGGGACTGAGTCCATACAAAGCTTTAACATAAACTAAGGACATAAAAGGAACAAGATGGGTTTTTTCCTCGAAACTATGAGGACTCACCAAGTCTTCATCTTCAAGCACCTTAGAAACCTATCCTTCAAGCATAGAACACCAACATCTCCAAAGCCTACACTTTGGTAAAAAGGGAAAACAATAGGGTTAGCACATTAGATGTACTAAGTATGACGACCATGCAAAAACATGCTTAAAAAAGGACATTTGATTGAAAGCCATGATTTTATGACATTTTCTAAAACTTCATAAACATTAATACAGAGGCATAACATAAGTCATACCCAACATACAAAGTCACATAATTCAAATTTAAACAAGATCACATATAAACCTTTACCTTCACCTTGAACCTCCATCTCAAGTAACCCTCAAGCTATACTTTGTGCAATGTATGGATAGCGTCCCATACCTCAACCCACACTAAGGGACCACCTTAAGGTCACCAAAAGTGAACTTACCATTTATCATGCTTCACATTACAAGTAATCATGCTCAACTAGTACAACCATACAACACATAAGCACATTCGTCAAGTAAGTCTTTTCATCATCTTAGGACCTATATCTAAAGTTACCCTAAGATACACCTAAGTAAGACATGAATTGACAACCCATACTACCTCTTCATACACACCTAGGTGTTCCTCAAAGCTACAATAAATAAGAACCTTTACAATTCAACATAACATGCTAAGTAACTCATTTCATCAATATAAGCTCCTCATTCATCATTTCATTTAGACAATAAGTCAAAAATCTTCATTAGATTCATTTAGGACACCTTCATGCATTTCTAGGACTTTCATTCATTAGACATTAGATCAACATTCTACTTAACTTCTTCCTCGGAGGACATTCAAATCATAGTCAATAAGACTTAGAGAACTCACTATAGAACCTTCAAAGCCTACTCGTGCAATGTATACATAGCATTCCATACAACTACCTACACTTTGTAGTACCCATCAAGTAACTAGAGTGCACATCTCACATGATGGGAATAGGCATTAACCGACATAGACCATGAGAGCTAAATCATAGAATTCAGTGTTTTCCCCACATTGAAATGAGGTGTTCTACTTGCCTAGGGTAGAAATAGTGCACATCCTATGTAGGCACATAGTTTATGGGATATTCTAAGATGTTCATTAGACTCCAGCCTAATGTTGGGAAGAGACACCATCTTAACCATATCAACTCGGTGCTTAGCCTTTATTCCCATAAAGTAGTTTTGCATAATATAAGTGGCGTAGTATGACATGGTTATATGAGGTGTATATGACTTTGTATCGTACATTGGAGATGCAACTAGATGGCAATATCAAGGAACTAAACTAAATTTTTAGGTCAAATGAACTCCTCAAACAAAGTTCATGGTTAAAGAATGGCTCGGGTAGAACTTCGCCTGTTTGAAATGTTTAAATTATCCCATACCTTGTGGATAAGCTTATGAGTGTTCAACATGCTAAGAATAGTGTGTTATGAGGTATTATAATAGCACAAGGGTCGTATGTTAAGTTTGGAAGTCAAGAAAATTAATCAAACTAAAGTCGGCAAAAGTTATCGAAGTTTCTCTAATAATATTTTCTTAACTTTGGGATAAATGTCTTGGATGTTTTTTCCCAATACATAAAGATTTAGAAAGTCTACCACCTATTAAATGGAATGCCTACGAGTTTAGTTTTTAACGCACAAAACCCCGTATCCAACCGACATTGGAGTAAAAAGTCGTGAGGGTTTTACTACGGACTGTCGGGGCAAAAATTCGGGTTGGGTAAAAAATGTGGTATGTAGGATTAATCAACGTTTTAAGACATGAAATTATTTCATTTTACTTCCAAACCATAAAGAAAGCTTAAGAGAGGGTTCCTATTGAGTACTTTCATGATGAAGGTCATTTTTTGACGATTTCTACCATTAAAGATTTCCCCCATGCCTAGAAATGTGATCTCTACACGTGGCAATCATTTTCCCCTTCTATTAGATGCGTTTGGAGCATGTTTTTGAAGATATAAATTTGTAGCTATTGGTGTTTCTTCAAGTTTTACACTTGGTTAACTAAGGTAACCATCTCAGGACTCTTCTATGATTGTTTTTATGAAGTTCTACGAACATTTCGTCAAGTTGAGGCCATTTGGCAAATATACCCATTTAAGAACAATTATGAACTGTTGATAAGTGTGTACCAGCTGTGTCTATATAGTATTTGCGAAGTTTAGGACGTACGGAACAACTTTGGTGAAAAAGCTACGGCCATTCGATCATTCATTGAAAAGCTATGTTAAGGCGAAGCTACGTCCTCATTTAAGCACCACTCCTGGGAAATTCCTAAAACTCCGAATGTGATATTTTGCTATTCTCTTGCTAGAAATACCTTCAGTTAAAGGCATTGGTTCTTAGTTGAATTATTTTCATGATTCTGTTATTTTGATATTTCACTCATTCGGATAAATAGAGTGTTCAACAACTACATGTCATTTTATCAGTTTTCTTGATTATATGTCCACACGTATGAATTCGTATTCTTCCTTGGGTGGTGTGAATTAAAATGTCACGCGAGACCCTTACTACTTGTGACCAGCCCTCTTTCTCCACTAAGGTTATTATTAAAAAAAACTTTAAAGTAGCTCACGATCTTCAAAACTCTCAAATATAATTCAAATGTAAACTATTAGAACACTTGGTTTTTGAAATATTTCTTTTATAAATTATCTAAGAACCAAGTTAGGAACTAAGTAAGTCACCTTAAACTTGTTAGGAATATCAACAAGGTTAGGTTATCCTTCTAAAATTTTTGTGAACTTTTCAAGCTTATTAGGAAGAACATATCAAGTTCCATGAGATTGTTATATGCTATACGAAAGTTATTTTGGGGTTATGTGACCAAGACTACAAACGGGATAAGATTGGCAACATGACAACAGTAACTCATAGGTGTTATAAATCCATGACATAACATGTTATGCGTTCTACTCTCGAGCTATAATCGGGATGTATGGGGCCTATTGCCTATATTTACACGTATGAGACACAGATGGCAACAAGTTGGCGAATATGATGCCGGTTTGCTATCGAAAAGCACCACCATCGCTAGCATTTGGTTGGGTATGTCATGCATTTGTATCTATATATATATATATATATATGTATTCACGACATACGATTATACGAGCAGACCATGCATATTTAAGTAGTAGGGGGATAAAGGTAATCCATGGAGATTATTTGGGTTTCAGTTTCAGGTGGTATCTCTATTAGCCTTTTATAGTAAATGTTTATGATTTTACTTTCTGCTTTACATACTAGTACATTTTTATTCGTACTGACGTCGCTTTTCCTGGGGACGCTGCATTTTGTTTCGTGCGAGCAGGTATAGGTAGAGACTCTAAACGATCCACTCTCTAAGGTTCAGGTTCAGCTATAAGTTGGTAAGCTCTATCTTATCCTGGTGCTATGAGAGGATGTTTACTTTTATTGTTCAATTTAGGTATAGTCGGGGACTTGTCCCGACAGTGCTTATGTCATTCATAGAGGCTATTGTGGACACACTATTCTGGGCTTTCTTTTTTTATGTTTGAACCTCCAACCAATAGGCTTGGCATGTATATGTATATGTGTGTGTAAGTAGGTATGTTTTCAGTTGTGGCCTCGTCGGCTAGATACTATGTGCGAATTTTAGGAGGTAAGGAATAACTTTCGTGAAGAAGCTATGGCCATTTGAGCGTCCATAGAAAAGCTATGTTAAGGCGAAGCGACATCCCTCATTTAGCACCACTCTTGGGAAATTCATAAAACGCCGAATGTGATATTTTTCTATTCTCTTGCTAGAAAGCCTTCAGTGAAAGGCATTGGGATCTCAGTTGAATTATTTTCATGATTCTGTTATTTTGATATTTCACTCATTGGAATAAATAGAGTGTTCTACATCTTCATGCCATTCTATCAATTTCCTTGATTATATGTCCGCACATATCAATTAGTATTCTTCTGTAACCACCCTAAAATGGAATAGGATGAACTAGAGCTTCACATGTTTTTTCGTAGTGGTTAACTTTCTTAAATGATGAGTTTAATCTTCAGATGTTTAGTTTAAAGAGTTTTGAAGTCAAACGTCAAGAGATGACCATGACGTTCAGAAACTAGTCATGGGAACTAGTGTGTGCTGGTGTTGTGTCGTCAAAGTTTGATGTGTTGTTTGAGGATGAAATCACGTGGTGATGGTTCCTATGTGTAGTTGGTCATGTGTAGGGGTTAGACTTATAGGTACGAATCCCAAAGGACCATCCAAGGGGCCCTTAAGGAGGACCACATCTTTGGCAAAGAAGCTGCAAGGGAAGCTTGATATATGACCCCAAATAACGTCTCGTAGATCCATCTACGGCTCATGGGACTTGGGCGTGGACCAGGCCACTGTCCGTGGTCTGGTGGTCGTGGAATGGACCTGCAAGTTGTAAGGGACACGACCAACTTAGGGGTGAGTTGGTAAATTCACCCTTACTCCTAATTAATATATGGGTTATTATTTTAGGTTTTTTTAGGCATTTTAAAAATATGAAAGCATTTAAAAGGTATTGTTGAATTCATTCTTCAAATTTTAAAAACTCCCAAAGACTTTCTCTCCCTAAAGTTCTCTCAAGTCTAGGAAGAAGAAGGTGGAGAGCTAGGGTTACGAATTGAGGGTTCTCTTCCACTAGATTTCGAGTGGATTCTTCAACTGAGGTATGGTGGCTCTTCATCTAGGACTCATCTTCTTCCTAGAGTCAATTTCGAAGGATTTTACAATGTTTTCAAAAAGTGACTAAA
>JAJOOH010010541.1:0-19140 GCA_029582605.1 Solanum gracilifrons | reverse complement strand
CACTTTGGCTGGCATTCGGGCACGACCCTTGGGAGTGATAGCTACCTCACCTGGCTGGCATTGGGTAGGTCCATTGGGTGATTAGCTGGCTGGGTAGTTGGAAATAAGTTACTTGAGGTCCTATTCAGAGTTGACAGGACCGCACATTCTTTCTTGCTAGGGAAGGGCCTCCGGGAATGTAAGATAACACACTTGGCTAGCCTGTGCATTCCCCAAGAGTGTTAGCCTATTGGGTAGTTGAATTAGAGCTTTTAGAGGGGATTAATATACCCCCGTGTGACACTCGCCTGACGAGGCAATACCTCAGATTTGCTGGCGGGCTAGGTGGCTCGATGTGGACATCAAAATTGTTGACATGGTTGGAGTTATTGGTTGTGTCGGTTCAAAATTGGGTTTCCTTTTGGTACTGTAGTTTTGGCTTCTCTGTGTACCTTTCAGGCTTACAGGAGTTCGTTCGAGTTCTTGTTTGTTTGTGCTTAAGTGTACCTAGTGCATCTTATGGTGGCGTAGCTGGGTATAGGTTAAATATCCTTAGACTAGCTCTCTGATTGTTTTGCTCTTATTGATGCTGACCTCTGCTCGCATTTGATTCTATCTTTTCCGTCTAATCTTACCTTTCTTGCTCAGTAGGCCTATGATACCTACTGGGTACCTGTTGCTTTGGTATTCATGCTACACTCTACATCTCTTTCGTGATGCCGATTTGAGAACCAACTATAAGCGTTGCGGTCAAGCCTCCACTAGTCTATTCTGGAAACAAGGATGAGCACATATCATTCTGGGTTTTCTGTCTCCATTCTGTATTTACACATTGACTTGTCATTTGCTTTTTGAGGCATTCTTTTTTCTGTGGTCCATTTCTATGGTCCACTTTTGGGACTTGTACTCTTTCAGTAATTTTGTACATGTAACTTCCAGGTTTTGGGAGGCATCTTTTTTGTATATAGTTTTGGGTTCGCTTATGCCTTCGTTTTATGTGTTCCGTTTATTTATACTTCGCATAGTTGAGGATAGTTCCCCATCAGTCCCATTACTCTCAAGTTCTGGGATAAGGTTTGGCTTGCGTACTGGCTGGTTGGAAGGCACAATCATGGCTAGAGAAATCAGGTCCTGACAATTAACCCCTGCAATCCTTAAATTTTATAATATCAAGACGCTAATTTTTATGTGCCTGCTAATTTTTTTCTCTAAGGAAAAAGTGTCCGATTCAATTTTCTACCTTTAACAGGTTTGTAACTCTATTAGTTATCTTCTATTAATTAGGGCATTTGAAGATTAATTGAGAAATCAAATATTTAGAATTTATTGCGGCGGAGCTACCACCGTCTTCATCCACAATTACAGTAGTTGGAGCAAAAAGAGATGAAGGTGGCGCCTGTTGTTGTTGGTTCATGGAGTGCCATGATTTATGGCATAATATGATGATGGAACTACCTTCAGTATTGTTGGTCTATTTGTTCTATACTTGGCATCCCAAGAAATGGGAATCTTCTTGAAGGTTTCTAATGACAGATCACATGTAGTAGCTGATCTCTTTAGCATTCTCTGACTCGTTAGCATCTTCAATTTCTACTAAGTATTACTTACTATTTAAATTTTTCGTTATGAGATTTGTACATATATCGTAATCCACAATCAAGTCCCCAAAACTCTGCATCTATCTTCTACTGTTTCAATTCTCTATTTTTTTTCTCAATTAAACGAGTGCACCATAATTTAGAAACTGAAAGCTTCAAAGATAAGCCACAAGACTTGTGAGTTCTCTTTCATCAATTTCATGTGATATTCTACACGACTTAGAGTTTAGTTACTAACATTAGGTTGTCTAATGCGTTCCAACAAAGCAGTAAGAATAATAGGTTAAAACACAACATTTAGTAATTTTTGTCTAACATATTTCAAGCCTCAGAAATTTTTTACCAACATGGTACCCGAGGTAACCATTAGTAAACATGTACCAATGTGGTATCTAAGGCAACCAGTAATCACAAACAAAATACTCAATCACAATGAAAAACAACACTTGAAGCCATAAATAAAATGAGCACGTTCATTTCATGAGATTTATCAACATGATGTCTTTTCACACTCATCCCTTATGTTTTTCCCGCAATGCATTGCACAAAAATTACTACAACAAAGTGAACATGCATACATTACATAACTTAGAAAATAAACAACCATTACCTACCTCGGAGCAAGCTTAATGCTCTAACGAACTTGAGCTTTTTCATTTTGTAATGTCTTGGATTGTTCTTGGTCTAAGACTATTACAGAACACAACAATAAATGAACTATGGCCTAAAATACCCAAATGTGAACTAAAATTCTAACCCCAATGTATACCCATGATCATTCTACCAATCCAAGGCTTTTCTCAACATTAATTCAAATAAAAAAAAACCTAAAAGTACCATTATAGATTCTAAGTTATAGAATGAAATTCTTAGTTAGGGGGAGTATTAAATTACCTTTACCAAAGAGAATGGTCGAAAATTGAGGAAAATAGCCTGAAATCACCCTTTTTCCCAAGAACAAAATTGCAGAATAATGAGCTTTTTTGGGAAATTTTTGCATGAGATTGCGATAGAGTTGTTATAGCGGCTACCAACCCACTACAGAGGCACCACCATAATAGGATTTCTCCCATATAGTAGCTTTCATTAAGATAGAACCTCAAAGTTCTTCACCAAATCCTCTATTTCACAACACGCACTCGACCCTTGATTTCCTAAATAACCTTTCCATGTCATGTTGGATAACAAATGGTCTACTGACCCAAATTCTTTTTTGAAAAGTCACATTGGATACTTCATTCCTTAGCTGAAAGAGTAACCAATCCATGATTAGACATTATCCTTAATCCTTTCTATGACTTTCCTAGACCTTACCTTGCTCAAAGTTAATCTGTGACCGACCCGATCTAAAATTTTGAAGTCACCAACACAATCATTTTCATACCCAAATTTTTCACCGTTTGTCTACTCATAACGAGTGAAAATGTTTTCTACATTATCCAACTAACATTCATGAAAGGCGTGTTGAGATTTGGGAGGCGGGGTAAGTTTATCCCACGTTCATAGGGCCATTAAGGATTCTCTAAATTATTGGTGATGTTGCTTATTATTTGGCCTTACCTCATGTATTTTCACGTATTCATTTGATTTTTTCATATGTGTATGATTCAATGTTATATTACTTACGAGCTTCATGTGCTCCGGTATGACTCAGTTAGTTGAATGATCATTTGACCTATGTGGAGGAGCCAAATGTAAATTTGGCTAGAAATGTAAGGCGATGGTGTTTGAGGGACATTCTTGTTTTTTAGGTTTAGTGGAGACATCGTAGAGTTAAGGAAGCTATACGAGATACCGAGCACGATATGCGAGTTCAATCTCTCTACCTATTCAAACCTTCACCCTTCAATTTTAATGAAAGAAGTTCTTTTAGTAGTGAATATTGTAAACGACCTCAAAATATAATTTTGATTGTTTCGTTCGCTCCCAAAAATTGAGTTTTGTGTAGAAGTACCTTTAGGTCAATTCTCGAGGTTTCTGAACTCATTTCAAGCTACCTTGCGGATTTTTACTAAAATGGAGATTTGTGTGTGGGACTAACTTTTTGTTGTGATGACCTCCATTGGATGTTTTGACATCTCCACTGAAACTTGAATATTGAATTTGTTGGGAGTATCATAGTCAATGCATGTATGGTCTCCAAATGAATCTTGAGCACCCTGTTACATAAATGTTAAAATTTGTTACATATCTAACGCAACAACATCTGGTGCAGATGAAAGCCTTCATCGAGGTCACTATGAAGACCTCCACGACTATGAAGGACAATGGACCTACTCACCGAAGTCGTGTGTCCTTTTTGTTGTCACGATAAGCATGCTTACTAGGTTGAACAACTTTTATAAGGTCATGGTTTCTACCCTTGGTGTCATGATAGTGATGAAGAGTTTCATCTAAATAAATGATATCAGCCCAAAATTTTGTCTCATAAGTTAACATTTCAAAAGGTGATCTCTCATCAATTTAGCTGCGTCTGAGCTAAATTCTTGGTCGATTTGTTGGTAATTACTGGATCTTAAAGCTAAATCCATTGAGGGAGCATTATAGACCTATTGTTATGGTAATTTCTTGTTCTAACGCCCCTTTCTCTCTTTTTTATAGTGGTTTTGACCCTCATGATTATGAAGCCTATTTTGGCATCATTTGGGCTTGGAATCAGCCCAATTTTTTGGGACAAGTTCCTTTATCTTATAAGGACTTGTTGATGGTGGTAATATTTTAATTCCCATGAGGGGTCCATGGACTCATTTTTAACCCAATTTTGGGTCTGTGATTTAATTATGCAATATGGGTATTTTTTCGACCGTATTAATATCGTGATCATTAATTTGATAGAAGGGTAGTGATAGGAGGTGGTTTGGAAAGGTAAATCTTTAAGTAAGTACATTTTGGAGTTCGCAAAATCAACATCAAAGTAGGTTATGCCTTACCAATCTTATGTTGTTCTTGTAATAGTATTAATATAGTGTTTGGCTTGTTTTGGGAGGGTTCTTTGTATGATTCATATTTAGTTGATAGAATTATTTCCCTAGCTTTCATTCTCAGGTAGTTTAGGGGAATTAAGCATGTTTTACCTTGCCTTTGATTCCTATCATGCCATGTTGATTATTTATGGATTTTACTTGGTTATTGCTGATTATTCTTGGCCTTGGTCTAGGTTTAGACTAATGATTACCATAAAAATTTATTTGGCTTAGAAAATCCTTCAATGTCGTCTCAGACTGTTCTAGCTCCTTGTAGACTGATGTAGCTGACTTGGGTATAATAGTGCAGATCCTAGTTCGAATACATTTTTTACCTTATTATATTTGATCCATAATCTCCTTTCGTTATGGCCCCGATGTGATTCCATTGTGACTTTTGGCCTTTGTGGATTCTTTTGAGTTGGACTCTGATTTATAGCTAGATTGATTCCTTTGTGACTCTAACTGTGGGTTTCAATTCACGGTATATCCTTATGATGATGATATCTTTTGACTACTATATTGAGTCCTTTCTAAATTCTGTAATAGTAGTTTTATCCTCATGCTTTTGGAGACTATTTTGCATCATTTGGGCTCGAAATGTTCCCAATTTTTTGGCACCGGTTCCTTGACATGATCATGTGCCATGAAATATTGACACATTTGATGCTCAAAACTAAGGATTAATATTAGAATCGTGTGTATTTTGTAAACTTTGATGTGTTTGTTAAATGTGTAGACAGATTCTTGCTTGTGTGGGAAAAATGGAAAAAGAAGTAGAAGATAAGTGTAATTAAGTGAAGAACACGAGCACCTAGATGGGTTATGGTCCTTGTCATGATCCTTGATGCATATCGTGATGCATTTCCAGTATGAAGGCTTGGAGAAGTTGAAATTGGATTGGACAAGTAAATATCATGACCAACCTCACGGATCGTGGTCCTCATAACGGTCCGTGATTATGATCGAGAAGGTGAGCTAGAGTTTGGGTCCTGGGAAGATAGAGTGTAAGGGAAAAAAAGTAAGGACCACGGAAGGCCCTACGAGTTGTGGTCCCCATAACGTCCCGTGGTGGTGATCGTGAAGATGATCAGTGCTTAGGCCTCGAGGAGCATAAATGGGAAGTGACCAAGTAAAGACCACGGACACCCAGACGGACCGTGGTCCCTATGATGGTCCGTGGAGTTGCCCATGGCACCTATCCAATGTGTTTTCTTTAAAGATCCAAGGTACAGACGTGCCAAGTAAAGACCACGAAGGGCTTCACGGACCGTGAAGTCCTTGACGGATTGTCAGAGTGTCCATAAGTGAGCCTATATCTGTCATTTGTTTGAGAGGAAAATGATAGTTATGAAAAAGCTAAATTAATCTGAAGAAATAGAGTCAAAGTTCGAGTTTGAGAGAAAAGAACTTTAACATTATCGTAAGCGAGAGTAAAACTTGTTAACACTCTAGGATCGAGATGGCTTGAGTGAAAGTTATCTAATTAGACTAAGAAGTGTTAGATATATATATATCGCTTGTATATTGCAGAGATGAATTGTCTAAAACTCTTTTAACGAAAAATATGAGATGCAACATGAAAGGGAACACAATCCTAGTTTCATTTAATTATTAAAACAACATTAGAACTTAATAACTTGTTAATTGTTAATGAGTCTACATATTGGACTCATTTAGGGCTATATTTTAATAAAAAATGTGTCCTCAAATTCTTATTTTATCTCAATATCTGATGAAATCCTTAAGTTTCAGGTATTTGATTTTTGAAGGAAAGCATGGACACTACGTCGCAAAAAGGAATGAAAAGAATAAAGAAATGAAGGCCTGAGGATCGCCGAGTACACTTGGTGAGTCGCCGAAGGGTCTTACTTCACCTTTTGTTCCAGTATGCTGAACCTTGAAGGAAAGGATCAAGTCGGCAGAAAAATGAAGCAGTCGGCGCATCATCGGACAGTTCCGTGAAGCAGTACCATGTCGCCCAATGAACCATAGCACGACGATGCTGAAGGCTGGTGCAAGACAGTGATGAACTATACCAAAAGGTGAATCGCCGAGTTATTCGATGATTTCAACTAACGACGCCGAATGATCCGCTATAGCACAAATTTGTGGAAGCTATAAATACTAGTTAGAGTTTTAGTTTTAAAGGTCGAACAATTAATATAATTTTCAAATAGAATAGTACTTCTATTGATAGTTTTGCTCTAAGTTTAAGAGGGTTTTGAAGACTTGAAGAAAAAGAGGGTTTCATCTCCCTAGGATTTGGACTTGGGTCTCTTAGATTCTTCATTATTAGCCTGTAACAAGACTTATATCTTCATACCCATTTGAATGGAAGCTCATTTAGGTATAAATCTCTATCTCTTGATGTGTGGCTAAAAACCCCAATTCTTGGGGTGTGATTTAGCAAATATGGGTTAAAATAATTGTTGGGTCTTTCTTGCTCATAGTTTAAAAGTAGTTTAATGGTGATTTCGTCTAATAGTTGTGGTTGAATGTAATGGATTTGTAGTTGCAAATACAAGTTCACTCATGTGATTTCGGCTTGCTCGAAAGAGAAGTCGCGAAACCAAGACCACTAGATTGATGGCCTAAGGATTGGGTCGACATGAGGCTCATCCCGAGAGAGTAAGCCCTAGTCCCATATCCTAACACTTAGCGAGAGAGAGTGAGTGGGGTAAGGCGTAGGCTAGTCTTCATACGACAAGTGGGTGCCTGAGAGAAACCCATTTGAAACGGGGTAAGCTGTTCGAGAGAGAACTTATTTCCACATGAAGCTTAGCCTAGTCACTATTACTCTATAAATTTTCTATCGAAAGCATGTACCCAATACTTTAGATTAACCCGTATTCCGGTCACCTCCCAAGAATCCCCCTCTCATTGTTAGATTTTCTTGTTAATCTTGCAATTTTTTTGCTTACTTGTGTTAAAACCCCCAATTTGATATTTGACACTTTTGTATCACCCCCTTAATTTACTATGTTTTTACTCGTTAATGTATATAGTTATTACTAGTTACAATGAAATTTTATTTTTCTACTAATTCTCAAAACCACAACCTTGGGACGATCCCAACCCTTGGTTGGGTTACTATAGTATTGCACGATCGTAGACACCGAAACTGTAAGACGTGTCGTTGATTGCGCAACCATCAAAATGGCGCTACTGCCGGGGAGTCGTGTTATTTGGGAATTTTTAGAATAGTAGAATTTTTGTTCTTCTTAGCTGTAGTTTACTTACCTAATCTTCAGTTTTGTTTTGTGTGTTTCTGTGTTTCAACAGACATATGAGTGTGAACAGTGAAAATAGTTGCCAAGCAGGCCATCCAGCGGGTTATACTTTTCATCGAGATGATATTAATAGTGTGTACAACACTTCCCAAATGAGTGAGATGGGTGGCATTTTGCATGCCACAAGCAGGCGGAAGTGCAACATTTGAAGTTACTAGCACAACACTCCATCTCATACATTCAAGAGGTTTATATGTAGGGTTAGAGCATGAAAATTTGTACGAACATATACGAAGCTTCATAGAAGTGTGCACCTCTCTGTCATTCAAGAATCTATCGCAAGAGTTTATACGACTTCGCTTATTTCCATTATCAATAACTGGGGGAGCCACTAAGTGGTTGGTCGAGCTTCCAAAGTACTCCATCAAGTCATGGGAGGAACTGGTTACGACTTTTCATGAAAGATTCTTCCCTCCATCAAAGATGATAAAACTAACTTACGACATCCAAAATTTTAATCAAAAGGAAGGAGAACTAATTCATGAATCATGGACACGATTTAAGAGATTTTTGCAAAAATGTCCAACACATAGACTGCAAAGTGAGTTATTGCTTCAATACTTTTACCGTAGTCTGGATTCGGTTAATAAAGGGATAGCTGATCAACTGGTGCAAGGAGGAATAATGTTACAAACATTTGAAGTAGCCTCATTCCTCTTAGATGGCATGACTATAGTAAATCTAGCATGGTCCACAAAAGATGACCAAGTTTCCCCACTGTGCTTCAGATTAATGCAGGAATAACTCGATAAAGAAAAGGAGAGGGATGAAAACATCAAAAAGATGTTGTCTCAAATGGAAGTGATACAGAGCACATGAAGGAGATGTATGGAGTATTTCGATTTAAGGAGGGTTCTTTGTCTGGTTACTTAAGACTGAGGGAGAATCTAGGTTGGAACTACAAAAGAGTTGATGGGGGTTCTTTATCCGGTTACTTAAGACCGGGGGAGAATCAAGATTGGAACTCCACAAGATATTAGGAGGATTTCCACCGACGCTATCAACAGCGGGGCGGAAATCAAGGTTGGAACCATTATAGGGGTAAAGAACCAAGGCTATACTGCCACGATTGGGCTGAGCAAGATGACCATGAGAAAGACCATACTCAATTGAGTGAAAGCTCGAAATCAAAAGGGAGTGCAAGTTGTCCTCGAGTAAATGATCTATTGTCACGCATACTTGATAAAGTTGAGGGCTCTGCTGATTTGCTAAAGGGGATGAGAGATGACCTTTCATCAATAAACAGTAAAGTGAATTCTTATGTTGATGCCATAAAAACACTAGAAGGTCAATTGAATCTATTATCAGCTCAATAAATATCCAGGACACTGATGGAAGTAAATGAAAGGGGGCAGGCTGTACTTACCTGTAGTGGAAAGATGGGAAAAGTGAATGTGATGGAGGATGAGGATCCTCGAGTGTGGGAAGAGAGCCAGGGTATAAAGTAACAAGAATTTCCTAGTCCACAAAACCTTGCCAAAGAACCACAAGAGGATTCAAATCAACATGTTCAAGTTCCAAATGTCACTCACCATTTACCCAAAGTACCTCAACTATTTCCTCAACGTTTGAAAAGAAAGAATGAAGATGAGAAGTTCAAAAAAATATTGTTAGTATTCAAGAACTTATCAATTAACCTGCCTCTGGTAGAAGCGTTGTTGGAAATGCCGGGATACACCAAATTCATGAAAGAGCTGGTTAAAAAAAAAAGGAGCTTGGAGTATGAAACGATTGAGGTGCCCCATTGTTGCAGTGCAATTATGAAAAATGAGTCAATCACTAAGAGAGAAGATCCTGGGGAATTCACAATCCCGTGTACAATTGGCTTTCTCAAATTCGCTAAAGCTTTGTGCGATTTAGGAGCAACCATTAATTTGATTCCCTATGCAATATACAAGCAACTTGGTTTTGGTGAACCAAAGGCAACCACAATTAGACTCTTTATGGATGATAGATCAATCAAGCACCCAGTGGTAATACTCTATGACATATTGGTAAAAGTTGATCGGTTCATCTTTCCAGCTGATTTTATGATCCTAGATTGTGAGATCGATGCTGAAATTCCCATTATTTTGGGAAGGCCATTCTTAGACCAGGAGAGCATTGGTGGATGTCGAAAGCGGGAAATTGAAGTTTCGTGTGAACGGTAATGAGGTGACCTTCAATATCTGTAAATCCATGAAGCAACCAAGTAATATCTATGTGGTGTCTACTGAGTATGTTATAGATGATCGGTGGCAAGTGTGAGCCATTTAATGCGAAAGAATAAACCCCTTGAATATGTACTGGCCAATTATGATGAATCCGGCATTCAAGGCTATGAGGAAATGGTAGCTGCCTTATCAGGGTTAGGAGTATATTCAAGGAATCCAATCAAGTTGGATATCGATCTGAAAAATAGAGAAAGTCCTCCTACAAAGCCATCTATAGAAGAAACACTGAATATAGAGTTAAAAGCCCTACCCTCTCATCTCAGAAATGCCTTCTTAGGAGCCAATAATACGTTACCAGTGATTATCGCAGCCGATTTGCTTGAAAGGCAGGTGAAATTGCTCATTGATGTACTACAGAAGCATATAAAAGCTATTGGATGGACAATAGCCGATATAGTTGGAATTCCTCCTGGCATCTGTACTCACAAGAGTAGGCTCGACAGTGAATGTAAACCTAGTGTTGAGCATCAACATAGATTGAACCCTCCAATGCAAGAGGTGGTGAAAAAGGAGATCATAAAGTGGCTAGATGCGGGAGTGATCTACCCTATAGCAGATAGTAAGTGGGTGAGTCCGGTGCAATGTGTACCAAAAAAAGGAGGTATAACCGTAGTCCCTAATGCAAAAGGAGAACTTGTGCTGACAAAACCAGTGACTGGATTGAGAGTATGCATGGACTATCGAAAGCTTAACTCATGGACCGAGAAAAACCATTTTCCAATGCCTTTAATGGACCAGATGCTTGATCGTTTATCATAAAGAGGGTGGTACTATTTTTTGGATGGGTACTCCGGTTACATTAAAATCTCTATTGCACCAGAAGACCAAGAAAAAATAATTTTCACTTGCCCTTATGGAACATTTGCATTCAAAAGAATGTCATTCAGACTATGTAATGCACCAACAACATTCCAGTATTGCATGTTGTCTATATTTGCGGATATGGTCAAAGATTCTCTAGAGGTATTCATGGATGACTTCTCAGTCGTAGGGGACACATTTTTGGAATATTTGACACACTTAGGACAGGTGCTCCAAAGATGCATGGATACGAATCTGAATCTCAATTGGGAAAAATGCCACTTTATCGTGAAGGAAGGTTTCATTTTTGGGCACAAGGTATCGAAAAAAGGGCTGTAATTTGACAAGGAAAAAATTGAGGTCATTGAGAAATTACCCTCGCCAATTTCAGTGAAGGGTGTTCATAACTTTTTGGGGCATGTAGGTTTCTACAGAATGTTCATTAAAGGAAGTGAAGTTCTATTTTGATGATGCTTGTATGGCCGCATTTAAGAGCTTGAAAGAAAAACTAGTATCCTCCCAAATTATCGTCAGTCCGGATTGGTCCAAATCTTTCAAATTAATGTGTGATGCTAGGGGTCTGGCATTGGGAATAGTGCTGGGATAAAAGCACAACAACCTATTTCACCCAATTTATTACGCAAGCAAAACACTGAATAGTGCTCAACGAAATTATACAGTCACTGAACAAGAGTTGCTTGCAGTGGTCTATGCATTTGAAAAGTTTCAGGCATACTTGCTAGGCACCAAAGTAATAGTACACACTGATCATGCTTCACTTCGCTACCTGATGGCGAAGAAAGATGCAAAACCAAGATTGATAAGGCAGCTATTACTATTACAACAGTTCAATTTTTAGGTTAAAGATCTAAAAGGCAGCAAAAATCAAGTGGCCGGCCAATTGTCGAGGTTGGAAGGAAGGCAAGATACTGAGTGTGAGGTTGACATAGACGACTCATTCCCCGACGAACAGGTGTTTTCTATATTTCTCAAACCTACACCGCGGTATGCAGATTTTGCAAATTACATTGTGAGTGGATTGATGCCAGATGAGCTGACTTTTTACCAACAAAAGAGATTCATGTTCGACGTTAAACAGTACTTTTGGGATGAACCATACTTGTTTCGAGAATGTGTTGACCATGTTATTAGGAGGTGTGTTCCAGAAGAATAAGCGGTAGAGATTCTCCATGCTTGCCAGGCATCTCCAGTGGGAGGGCATCATAGTGGTATTCGCACTGCCGCTAAAGTTCTCCAAAGCAGTTCTTACTGGCTGTCCCTATACAAAGATGCATATGAATTTGCGATAAAGTTCTCTCAATGTCAGCAGCAAGGTGGAGTATCTAGACGGCACGAGTTACCTCTCACTCCTATTTTGGAAGTCGAGTTATTCGATGTATGTGGAATAGATTTCATGGGCCCATTCGTGAGCTCATTTTGAAATAAATACATCTTTGTGGCTGTGGATTATGTCTCGAAATGAGTGGAAGCCATCACATTCCCAAACAACTTCGAATAGATCAGCAATCAGGTGTTGTCCAATTTCTGAAATGTTACATCTTCGCAAGATTTGGCACTCCTAGGGCGATCATTAGTGATGGGGGTCCCACTATTGTAATAGTTGGTTTTCAATGGCGCTAAGCAAATGTGGGGTGAAACACAAGGTAGCAACCCCATATCACCGTCAAACAAGTGGCCAAGTCGAAGTGTCAAATTAGGAAATCAAAAGTATCGTGGCAAAGACAGTAAATGCCAACAGAACTTGGACCAGGAAACTCGATGATGCGTTATGGGTATATCATACCACTTACAAAAAACTTATCGATATGTCTCCATATCAGTTGGTTTATGGTAAGGCTTGGCATTTTCCCATCGAGCTTGAACACAAAGCATTGTGGGCATAAAAAGCTCTAAATTTGGACTGGTCCAAAACTTCAAGGGAGAGGGTGGGGCAGTTGAACAAACTAGATGATTTTGACTCAAATTGTATGAAAGTTCAGCTATCTACAAAGAAAAGATGAAGAAATGGCATGATGCTCGGATACTCAAGCAGGACTTCAAGGTAGGAGATTGGGTTTTGTTATAAAACTCTCGACTTAGACTCTTTCCCGGAAAGCATAAATCCAAATGGTCTGGTCCTTTTAGAGTAATGCGAGTGTTCACCAATGGTGCCATAGAAGTTGAAGATCAGGAAGGATCACCATTTAAAGTGAATGGTCAACGTCTGAAATTATATTTCAGGGATTGTCAAGAGATTTCTTTAGTTGCAGTAGTGTATTTGGAAGACACTTGAAGGCGCTACTGCATCATACCGTGACTTTAACTAAGGCGTTGTTATGGAGGCAACCCAAAACCCTTTATAACTTTAGGTTGCTTTGATAAAATAATGTTGTGTTGAATGTGCAGATGGTAGTGTGGAGAGTGAACGAAAAGCGCAAATTGGCAAAAAACAGGTCTAATCAGTGAACTGCCGAACAGTTTGGTGACTCCAAACTAGACCGCCGTTAGACTCAAGATCATCTTGCATTGGAGTCTGTAAGTCTTGGCAAGCACAGGAAATTATTGGCAAATCGCCAATTGTGTTGGTCATATTGATAGAAATCGCCGTCTGGACTCCTACACAGCATGGAGGCTCTATAAACTTCGGTGGGGTAAATGACTATTTGGCGTTACACCGAATAGATTAGCAATCAGGACTAATGTAGCCGAACGAGCAAAAACTGGACGGTTTTGCAAGCCAAAGGTTTAAAAGTTTCAACTTCATTCACTCTCCCTCACTTTTTATCTGTCCAAACTCACACCCACACATCCGGCATTGATGCCCAGACAGATGGAACGACTGTTTAGACAGGATTCCCTCTTTACCTCCCTCTCTGTTATTCTTTAATTTACTTTCGGATATATTTTTATTTTTATTATTTTTATTTGTTTGCATTTGGGGACAAATACTTTTTATTTGTGGTAGGGTGAGGCCCAGATCTTTTGTGTTCATAGTTATGTTTTGTGTATATATTTGGGTTGTTCCGCTTTAAAATTGTGTTAAATACTGCTCTTTATAGATGATTGAGCTCATGGCTCATTTTGTTTTTAATTGCAAAACGATTTTGACCCTTTCAAAAAAATTTGAATTTTTCACACATTTTTGCTACTCGGTATATGCTCTTGAATGTGGCTGTTCTTTTGCAAAAAATTGAGTCTCGGTTCCAATTAAAATCGATGACTTGAATAGTGCTCTCAATTGAACGAAGATGAATGCGCGGCTACGATGAGGCCAAATGAAGTTGCATAGACAGTGAACTCTTTGCATCTTGTTTTGACTAGCCTAGTATCAAATTGAGTCTCTTGTGATGATCATTGCACACTAACGAAAGTGTGGAGTCTTGTTTAACTCATAGTGTCAATGCCTAATGTGATGATCTTACCTGTGAACTATACATGATAGATCCTAGAATTTACCCCATTGGTCCGGTCAACTAAGTGATGCTATCTCTTGATATGATCTTAGACAACTTCGAAGAGTGTGAAACAATTTGAAATATACCTCTTTTGTGACCTACCTTGTGAGTGTGTGATTCTCTCTTGAACACCAATTGAGCTTTACCTTTCTCTGGAAGAAACTTGATAAAAACTAGACCTTTCTTAATCCATCACCCATAATCCTCATGAAGTTCTGGTTAGTTGAATAGCCAACTCAGGCCAAAATCCTAAGTTTGGGGTGTGTTGAAAAGATAAGGGCAAGTCATGAAGTGCAAGGGAAGTCTCCTCTTACCCATGATTTTGAGAAAAATGGAACCCCTCCATATAAAAAGAAAAGAAAAGAGAAAAAGACAGAAAATAAAAAGAATGAAAAAGAAAAGTTGTGGAATAAAGTTGAAAACTGGAAGGGGGTTCCTAAAAATTCATGGGAAGCAAATAATAGAATGACTCATGAGCACTAAAGAAAATGATCAATGGAAAGGGAAGGAAGTGTTGTGAGCACCACATCTCATGACGATGAAAGTCACTGAGCCTAAATGACCATACCTTTGCACTCAGCCCCATTACAAGCCTTGAAAAAACCTTTTTGATCTTGAGTGAGCTGAAACAAATATTGATTGGAAAATACGAGTAAACCTATGGGTGAAATCATGCATTATGTTCTTCTTTGTGAGTTTGAGCATTGCATCTGATTCAAAAGCTTAAAACTGTGGAACCTTTTGTGTGAATATGGAATCATTATTTGTGTGAGGGCATTTGAACACTATAGTTGAGCTTGAACTTGCATTTGAAGCAAGTATTGTGAGCATGAGATTTGTTGATATTGGTGAGTCACAACTTGAATCTTTGAGTGCATATTTGATCTTTACATAAGGTAATTGACTTTTGTTGTGTGCGTTCATGATTGAGTGTTGTGTAGCACTGTTCGAGAAACACTTTTTGAACCGCTGAACTTGAGTTTGCTTGAGGACAAGCAAAAAATTAAGTTGGGGGTGTTGATGATTCCACAAATTGGACTCATTTAGGACTATATTTTAATAAAAATTGTGCCCTCAAATGCTTATTTTATCTCAATATCTAATGAAAACCATAAGTTTCAGGTATTTGATGATTGAAGGAAATCATGGACACTACGTCGCAAAAAGGAACGAAAAGGATGAAAAGAACGAAGAAATGAAGGCATGAGGATTGCCGAGTCCATTTGGCGAGTCGCTGAAGGGTCTTACTTCGCCTTTTGTTCCAGTGTACTAAAGCCCTGAAGGAAAAGATCAAGTCGGCAGAAAAAGGAAGCAGTCGGCGCATCGCCGAACAGTTCCGCGAAGCACTACCATGTCGCCCAATGACCAAGAGCACGACCATGTTGAAGGCTAGTGCAAGATGGCAATGAACTACACCAAAGGGCGAATCACCGAGTTGATCGGTGATTCTGAATAACGACGCCGAATGATCCAATGCAACACAAATATGCGGAAGCTATAAATACTAGTTAGATTTGTAGTTTTAAAGGTCGACCAATTAATATAATTTTCATATAGAATAGTACTTCTTTTCATATTTTTGCTCTAAGTTTAAGAGGGTTTTGAAGACTTGAAGAAAAAGAGTATTTCATCTCCAAGTATTTGGACTTGGGACTTTTGGATTCTTCATTCTTGGCCTGTAAAAAGACTTATATCTTCATACCCATTTGAATGGAAGCTCATTTAGGTATAAATTTCTATCTCTTGATGTGTGGCTAAAAACCCAATTCTTGGTGTGTGATTTAGCGAATATGGGTTAAGATAATTGATAGGTTTTAGTTGTTGATAGTTTAAATGTAGTTTAATGGTGATTTCATCTAGTAGTTGTGGTTGAATCTAATGTATTTGTAGTTGCAAATAAAATTTCACTCATGTGTTTTCGTCTTGCACGAGAGAGAAGTCGTGAAACCAGGACCACTAGATTGATGGCCTAAAGAGTGGGTCGACATGAGGCTCAGCCTGAGAGGGTGAGCCTTAGTCCCACATCCTAACATTCAGCTCGAGAGAGTGAGTGGGGTAAGCTGTAGGCTGGTCTACATGCGGAAAGTGGTTGTCCTAGAGAAACCCATTAGAAACAGGGTAAGCTGCTCGAGAGAGAACCTATTTCCACATAAAGCTTAGCCTAGTCACTATTGCTCTATAAATTTTCTATTGAAAGCATGTACCCAATACTTTAGATTAACCCGTATTCCGGTCACATCCTAAGAATCCCCCTCTCATTGTTAGATTTTGTTGTTAATCTTGCAAATTTTTTGCTTACTTGTGTTAAAACCCCCAATTTGATATTTTACACTTTCGTGTCACCCCCTTAATTTACTAATTTTTTACTCGTTAATGTATTTAGCTATGACTAGTTAGAATGAAATTTTATTTTTCTACTAATTCTCAAAACCACTCCCTTGGGACGATCCAAACCCTTGGTTGGATTACTATACTATTGCACCATCGTAGACACCCGAACTGTAAGACGTGTCATTGATTACGCAAACATCAATTGTTCATCTAGATTTTGATTGCCAATCTTAGTTACTAGAACAACACAACTAATCCCCATTTACATTCTGTAATTGTTCTCTTTCGGAAATAATAACAACATTTGGGTAAATGCGACAGTGTAATCATTTCTGCAAAGAAATTCTCTGTGGGATCGACCTCAACTCACGTTAAGTTCTATAAATTGATTTCAATTGTTTATATCTCTTAATTGAGGTGTAAGTTTGGACGTATCAAATTTTGGCGCCGCTGCCGGAGAATTTCAATTAAGAAGTATTTTACTAGCTTTTAATCAAAGTGTAGTTATATTTCCTAATTTTACGTCTTGTTCTTTGTATGTGTTTCTTTCAGGTGAGTTCGATTGTGTATTACAAATACTAGAAGTAATGGAGCTCCATTGATTCCTGAGGACCCTGAACTTCGAAAGATTATTCGCAAAATGGTGAATGCAAAAGAACTAGAGTCTCAAAGGCAAAGACTGGGATTGGAAGCTGAAACTGCTGCAAGAGTTATTCAGCAGAATGTTGTGAACAACCCGCCTAGGGTGGTGGAAGAAAACATAGGAGTGGGTGAAATAGTTCCTCCCTACTGTGAACTACTACCTCCAAGGGGTAGAGCACAACATCCAGCTCACATGATGTACGAAAATGATGACTTAGACTTTGGTGGAAGTGTAGCCACATGAGCGATAATATTACTTGCACTACCTCTAGGTGTGAAATTTAAAATCACCAGCATTGTGATTCAATTGTTGAATTTGAAAGGTATGTTCAGAGCTGCAACAGATGATGATGCAAACCAGCACTTTATGAACTTTGTGGCGATATGGAAATCGCAAGAAATTCCTGGAGTTAGCCAGACAGTGATGAGATTGAGGTTGTTTCCATTGTCTCTCACTTGGGATGCAACCAATTGGCTGAATGAGATGCCAGATGACTCAATCAGAACATAGACTTAGCTCAAGGAAGCTTTCCTAGAACGATTCTTTCCTGAATCAAAAAAGTTGCCGATGAAGGATGAGATAAGTGCCCACAAACAACTACCAGGAGAGGCGATGCATGACACTTGGTGGAGTTTCAATCAAAAGCTGAAAAACTGCCCAAACCATGGTCTCAGTGAGAGACATCTAAAGCAGTATTTCTATAGATCTTTAAATTATGTTAGTAAACATGTTGCTGATGCAGTGTGCAGAGGATCATTCATGAGGAAGCCATTTGCAGAAAGCATGCAGAAGTTGGATGAAGTGTCTAAGAACAACAGAGCATGGTACAAAAAGGATGCTGATGAAGGAGATCTTGGGTTCACCTTTGAACTTTCAGCAGAACAAAAGAAAATATAAGAAGAAAGAGATCAGGACATGGCTCACATGAGGACCCAGATAGATCTTTTCATAAAGCGTATTGTGGCATGTTTTGAAAAGGTAAATGTTGTAGGACCTCCAAACAGGTATGAAGATCAACATATCGGTCTAGATGAGGAGCCTAAATACTTGGGAAACCAAGAAGGTTTCTAGAATTATAACTCAGGAAACCAAGGTTACAATTCTGGAAACGGCGGTTAGAACTACTCTAGAGAAGGACAGCATGACAGGCCAGGAAACAGAGATTAGGGAAACTGAAAGAATAGACATGGGTACATAAATGATCGTAGTGGTGTGTATGTGCCACCAGGTAATAGAGAACGGGCACATACCTATTTGGTGTGAGTTTATGAAGTTTATAAGTGAAGGGAAAGTGAAGAGTTTGAAGCTTCGAAACTTTTGTCCATATATAGCCGTCCAGTTCGCGTCCATTCGGCGACGTTAGTATTACTCACTGATCTGCTCGGCGACGCACTGAGTCGTGATCACCTATCTGGTCGGCGACACCCCGAACTGCTTCTCACGCTCGCCGAGTTTTACAGGCTCTGAGTTTAACTTGTGTTGAGCCAAACGGCAGGTCAGGTTAGGCACGCTAATGTCTTCAGTGGTTCACCGGATGGACATTCACTCGCCAACCTGCACACACTAAACACTTTCCACACTTAAACCTACACAATCAACACACCTTTATTCTACCTTAATAATTAAAAGAACTTAAAACCTTGGATTACCTCCCCAACAAACGCCTTAGTTAAGGTCGTGTTCTAATTTTGGGTTGACCTTAATACCACTAGGTGACCCCATTTGCTTTGTTGGGTCGGAATGAGGCAACATGTGACCTATGAGTGTTTCGATTAGGTTGATGGATCTGGAGTGTGAGCTAACCATCTGATTTAACACTCTGACTTTCTCCTTCATTTCTTCTAGGATTTTGTCTTTCTCATTG
>JAJOOH010010540.1:0-16396 GCA_029582605.1 Solanum gracilifrons | reverse complement strand
CCCCCCCCCCCCCCCCCCCCCCCCCCCCCCCCCCCCCCCCCCCCCCCGCCCACCTTAACCTAGACTCGAACTCGTGACCTATGGACTAATCGTTTAAATTTTAACCATTCGCAGTGCAATAGCATTCGTTCATAATCACGAAATAAAATTTATTTATTCTTTTCATATTAGTTATTTAATGAATATAGCTAGGCAATATATAAATAGGATATTATAAATAAATATACTCTAATCACCCCAAAAATGTGGAAATAAATTGAGCAAGGGTTGAGATATAGTATAACTCATTGTATTACGACATATACCCAATTATATCTTGATTACAATTATATTAATCACATTCAATTGACTTGTATTTCTGATGTAGGAGCATCACTCATACAATAATATATCCTTTACTTTTATTTTCATCATAATGACTTGACTTATACTAATGAAATATCATCATTGGTTGTAAAAAGGACTTTTACACTTTTTTTTACCAAAAAAAAAAAAACAAATTTAAAATTATTGAAATCCCCACAACTACAAAGACAGTTGTTTGAAGAAAGACAACTAAAGTGGGGGGACCTAACCTAGATTCGAACTCGTGACCTATAGCATTTGTTCATAATCACGAAACGAAATTTATGTATTCTTTTTATATCAGCTATTTAATGAATATAACTAGGCAATTCATAAATAAGATATTATAAATAAAAATAGTTTAATCACCCAAAAAATGTAAAAATAAATTAGCATAAGTTGAGATATAGCATAATCATTGTATTACAATATATACTCAATTATATCTTGGTCACAATTATATTCATCACTGTCAATTGACTTGTATTTGTCAAGGAGCATCACTCATAGAATAATATATCCTTTACGTTTATTTTCAACATAATGGCTTGACTTATAGTAATGAAATATCATCATTGGTTGTATAAATGATCCAAATATTAATTTTTGCACTCTTTTTTTTATCAAAAAATTAGAAATTTAAAATTCCCACCCCTACAAAGAGAGTGTTTTTTTTAAAACAACTAAAATGGGGGACCTAACCTAGACTCAAACGTGTGACCTATGGACTAATCGTATAAGCTTTGACCATTCGCGTTGCACTAGCATCCGTTTATAATCACAAAACATAATTTATTTATTCTATTTAAATAAGTTATTATTCTAATTTAGTAAATAAAAGTGCTTATGCTGACATGCTTAATCCAAAATATCAGGAAAAATCCAAAAATAAGGTCCAATCCAAATACATGTACAATCCTAAAATAAGATAACACCACAAAATTGCCTTAACAAATTAATCTTTCATTGATTTTCCAACAACAACTCCAACAAAAAACATTGCTAACATAAGTACATATTGTTCATTAGCTATTGATTTCTTTAATCCACATGCATAGATTTACAACCCTAGTAGTTTCGTAGAATAATTTCACTCCATCTATTCAAATATTCCAATCTTCTAAAGCTTGCACAACATCATCATAATTCTTGTATTTTCAGTATAAACTTCCGCTTACTGCAATGGTCAAATTTTCACATTCTTCTCAACTTGAATATATACCTTAATTTTTACCCTTAAAACAACATAGACGTACTTTTCCATGAAATGAAAATTATCAACGAAAATATAGGGCTGTTGCAAACTGAAAAAAAATGGAGAAAGACCAAAAATTTGGAACAAATACAGTGCTCTCAATAGAGTATTGCAGTTGATTTAATTTTTCCAATGAAAATTATGAACGAAAATAAAGGACTTTTAAAATGAAGAAGAATGAAGAGAGACAAAAAATTTGGTAGAAATATAACGCTCTCAAATCTCAATAGAGTATTAGAGTTAACATCACTTTTTTGGACAGTGTGATTTGAAAAGAAAAGAGTATAGGTTTAGACTTTTCAAAAGTGATTTCAATTTAAAAAAGGTAGTGGTTTAATAATTTTCAAAGTGATTTTAGTTTATGGGTACTTTGAGTACAATAAAAAAATAAATTTATACTAACACCCTTTCAATCCTTCTGAAATTACGACCTTACCCCAAAAAGTAACGTCGCGCTAACTTTTACTCCTACTCCCTCCGTCCACAATTGTTTGTCAGGGTAAGGTCATGCACACCCCTCAAAGAAAATTTAATAGAAGGTGTAATTTGACTAATATAACCCTACTATACCAAGAATACCAAAAATCTACATAACTTTTCAATTGAACTACACTATCATTAATGGCAAAGTTGGAAAAAGGTGATTAATTGTTTCTTGATTGTTTAAATTGACAATTAATCTTGGACATCTATTTTTAGTATACCTATCAAATAATTATGAACGGAGAGAGTACCAAATATATTTTCCAAAAATAGATAAATATATTTTTTGATTTTAAAAAGCACCACATCAGCATATCTAACCATCAGCTTTATATTGATATATTGATGATTAAATGATTCAACGAAACTATTTTTACGAGAAACACATATCCTTGAAGTTGCAGTGTGACGTGTGCTGCAATGCCCAGATTCGTCACTCATATACCTTTTTCTTTTCTGCTATTATAGAAGTGTCAGTTAAAAAGTAGAGGTATCAACATGGCTGTTTAATGCCCTTTTATTTTTGTTTAAGGACATTTTAGTCTCTTCACTTAATTAATGAAACGTGTCTTCTCTCAAACTTGAACACATCTTAAACCATCTCTGTTTTCTGCCGATTTGCAGAAAATACTGCAGTTTCTTCAATCCTCCAAGTTACAAGTTCGTGTATGCTCTCTTAATTTTTTCCCTAAATTTTCTGTTTCTTTTTTTTCCACTTTCGTCCTGTACTTTCTTTTTTTTTCCTTCAAATATTTCATCACAGTTTTTTTTTTCTTTGCAGAGTAGTTTGGAATTTGGACGTTCTCTTCCCAACACTAGCAGCAAACTAAAATTTTCTGAAGTTTTGATTTTTAGCAAGGTAAAAATTGACGATTCTTCTTAAATATTTTTATTCTCCTATGATTTCGAATTTAGTTTCTCTCATTATTCAAATCTGAATAGTGAATTTGACTTTTACTTCAGATATCATGTTTGTGGTTCCAAATATAAATATACATCTCTCAATTATATCATGAGTAGAGATAAAAAGTGAATTGATAGTAAACAAATTGGGTATCTGTGGTTTACATGCTTACATTTACAAAAGAAAAAATCTTATGTGGACGGTTAATAATGAATTTTGTTTCAGCTACCCACATCAGAAAATTAATGTTTATTTTTCTCCCAAATCAAAATTAATCCGTCAGATAAATACACCAAGCCAATTGACTAAGGATTCAACAATAGTGAGCAATCAAAGAAACTAAAAATAAATAATGAAAATCTCACCATGTGAGGGATTGTACAATATAATAGGACACATGAATTTAAAGGAGTTGCAGTGATTTAGTGATTGTTCAATTCTTGAGCTGACCATTGCAACATAGAGAAGGGCAAGCTTAACCTTCACATCCGTCAATTAAACCATTAGTATTGCCTTCGACTTTGTTACTCAATTCAGATCTTGTGAACCTTTATTCTTTCCATGACTGCTCCTTGACGTACTGCAGAGAAGCTGAAGATCCTTTATGGAATAGTTGTTATTTAGGAATTTCAAAAATTCATATATATATATTCAAATTGCTGAAGTTTTCTTTACTCTCCTCTACGTTATGCAGATGCGTACTGTGCTGACACATCTTTTATTGTACAGTTCTGATCTCAAACAATGAAAACTTCTTAACAAATACCCCTCGATTAGTGCAGCCTATGCTGTTCATGAATTGAAACTGTGATTTTTGAGAACCACTGACTTTTGCTTTTGATGATTTTCTTCTCTTCTAGGATTTTAAACTTGTGTACTTTCATTTGTTGACTTGGGGCCACTATCTGAAACAGTGGGTTGAACGAGTTCTTCTCCTCAAAATTGGTCGAGCGTGAACCATTTGGAGCTCTCCAGGTTATTTTGCTTACTATTTTTCCCGCCTCATTATACTGATGGATTATCTGTTCAGGTGAGCAGCATGTTGAATTTTTATCAGATTGGAAAAAATATTTCTTTTGGGTTTTAGGTTCTAAAAATATTCTTCCTTGTGCTCGATAAATCAAACACTATTGGTAGACCGTAGATGCTCCAAATGGTGAGAAGAGCTAATGGATTCTAATAAGACCACTGAGGAAATGGTTTTCAATTATGATAATAAAGCTGTAAATTGTTTAACCTATTTAATAATGCTAATAGTAGTTTGACATAAAAAAAATCACTCCATATAATATAGATTTTAGATACCAATGTTTGATATCCCCTATAAAAAAGTTATTCGACGTCTCTCAAATGTGCCATCACTGTATGAACAAGCATTGATTTTGCACGGGTGAATGTAAAAATGTAGACTGCCTGTACATGTTTGGTAAAGAAGATGGATGTCTCAATATTATAATGAGACACATTTAGTATGAGTAATGGGTGCTTAAAAATATCTAAGTATTATTTTATAATGTTCAATTCATTGTGATTTGACATGTCAACACTCATATGATATGATTTACGCTCACAGAAGTGCGACTTATTACTATTTTTTTGTTATTCCCAATCTACTCATAAACATGATTATCAGAAAGACATTATCATCATCTAAATTGTGTTGGATGGCGTTTTTCCTCTGTTTTTTGTCTGTTATAACAACCACGAGCAACACATACCACGTCGACTCTTTGAAAACACGACTTCGAAGAAGGCTGATAACTGAATAAGGAACTTAAAGGCCTAAACTTTTTTTACATTCGTGTATTGTTACTACAAAACAGATTCTATAGTAAATGTTACTAATTCTCTAATGGTGGTTAAGTATATCTCTTTTCATAGCATAAACTTGCACATAAAAAAATTAAGCTTCAAACTTCTAATTATGTATATATTTTTCAGGACATTCCTGCAAATCGCGTGTTTCGAACGCTACATGTTCTTCGCATATGTTAGTATGCGTCATTTGGATTAACATATTATTTATGTTTGTTTCTTTATTGCAATGATGTAAAGAAATGTAGTGGTCAAGAGTGGAAGAAAGAAGAAACTATATCGAAAGTGACACATCTTTTCATAGCATACACCAACTACATCTCTACCAAGGAAGTGCACAATGCAACAACTTGAACTTGATCTGTAAACTTTGTACAACTGAAATGTTAAATGAATATACAATAGCAATGTGTTTCATTTATTAATCTCTCAATAAAATGTACTTCCTCCATGACATATAATTGTCCGTCCAATTTAATTGTGTAATTTAACGTTAGTTTAATAAAATACATTTTCAATTAAAGTTTTTTCAAAGGGTGTGTCAAGTCGATGAGGTTCATCAAATAATATAAAACGGAGGAAGTAAAATATGCATGTCCCACTCTCTTGCATATTAAAAAAACATCATTGGAAGGCACAAAGTTCGACCCGTGCTCTGCACGGGAAATCTGTGTCTAGTAATTATTCTAACCTTATGATTTGTATGAAGATACATCAAATTTAAGGAAACAAAATAAAATTTTGTGCAGCCCTAACTTATTTGGCTGTATCTCTCATTATCTTAGTAATTTTCTTAACAAATACGAAATTCTTTCCTTCAGTATCTGTCCTCACTAATTAAAAACTATTCCCTCAACGCCGAAAGAAGTAGGAATTGGGATGATACACAAGAAAATTACGTGTTTTTATTATTCTGTTCAAGACAAATACACTTATTCAGACAACTATATATAAATTAAGGAGAGGACAGTAATTTCGTCAAAGTAACATTCCCTTTATAATCTTGTGTGTACCTTATTCTTTACTAGTAGTAAATAGTAATATCCTTCCCCTTGACTTGAGTTTTCTGTCTCTCCTCCATGGAAAATGAAGTAGAGGACTCTATCCAGTGTTGAGATCAAGGTGGAATCCAAAGCCCCCAACAAATCCTAATACTTGAGTCTATCTTCAATAGTGGCATGGTAAATCCACCAAAACATGAAACAGTCAGAATTCGAAAAATCCTTGAGCAGTTTGGTTCTATTGGTTCCAAAACCGCCGGTCAAGGTCTCGCCGTCGCCACCGACAAATTCAAGCCACCCTTAGTAGTGGTCAGTGGAGATGGAGGAGAACACTCAGCAACGTTTTGTAGTGGCGGTGCAATTCACTTTGATACTAGGACTGCAAATTTTCGCCCTATGTCTGCACCTTCAAATTTTGGCTCTTCTTCTTTTATTGGAGGAGTTGTTCGAAATTCAAATGATGGTAGTAATGGCCTCTTACCATTTTCTGATCAAATGGGTATTCCGAAAATCGAGCAAAACTCTTCTGTCACTTCAATTTTGTGCTCCCCAACAGACAATGCAAACTTGCATTACCAAATCGGTATTTCTCTATTGCTCAACTTCTAATGATCATTTCTGCACCATTTTTTTTTAACTACAAGTATCTATTAATGATAATTATTTCTGTTGCCACTTTAGCTCAGTTTGTTTATGTTTGAATTTGATGAAGTTCTCAGAATAAACGGTGACATTTTGTATGGGGAATTTTCCACTTGACTTTTTTTTTTGGGTAAAAGGCAGTAATTTTGAAGAGAAAAAGTATATGATTGAACTTTACTGCCTCTGTTCCAAACTAAATGACATAGTGTTTCAGGGTTTATGACAGTTTTTATTAATGGAGTAGCAACGGAGGTGCCTCGAGGGCCACTTGACATGAAAGCTATGTTCGGCCGAGAAGACTTGGTGTTGTATCATTCCTCTGGGTTGCCACTCCCAGTAAATGAATATGGTTTTATTCTTCAGAGTTTGCAGCATGATCAAAGCTACTTCCTCCTAAGACACCATTAACTCCCGCCAAATTATATATCTTTTTTCCTTTCAATTATTTTCGATTCCTTCATTAACATCAACACAAATTTGCTATCTTTTTATGTACCCATATTTTTGCATTTTAGATATTATGTGCTAGCTTATGAGATAATTTTGAAGGGGAGCGATGCCTGCAATTTTCTCTTAGGATGAAGGAATCCTCAATTCCTATTGTATCTTCCTGGTTTTTTTTTCTTTCTGTTAACTAATTAAACAGGTTCCATGAAAGAGAAAAAAACAGAATAATTTCTTATTTCAGGAACTAAACCGACTTTGCATAATGATCTGCTCACTTTGGAATCTTCAAGATTCACCATTAATATAATATTGTATAAAAATATCATATATGAAAAGTTGGACTCTCTGATCGGAATTTGCTGTACTCTGTAACACCATGTCGCACAACAACGGCAAAATAATGTTTTAAAGTCGGTGGTCATAAAACAAGAAGTAGCAATTCTTTTTTCAATGTGGAGGGGGGTGGGGTTTTAAATTGTCAGTAATGGGGTTTGGAGGTAAAGTATATGATAATTGATACTGTACACTCATTGAAATTTCAATTTGATAATTGGTTTCTGAAAATATTAGTATATATTATTAGTGTTGACACTCAATTTTGACCGATCTTTAACCTTTTTGAGAATGTTATTCGATTAAATACGTATTTTTAAGACATATTTTCGAGTTTAAAATTTTAATCAATTTTGTCTTAAAATTATATATTTTAGTATGCATGATTTAAAAAATTATTGTAATTGTTATCAAATTATTTTTTTAGTCGATAGACTCGAAATAATTTATTTTACTTAAATATTTTAAAATCTTAGATGTGTTTAATTATAGGAAAATATTTTAATATGTGTAGTATTTTATTAATTGAATAGCATTTCCTTCAAATTTCCTCAAAATTGTTTAAATTATAGCCCATTTTATTCTAATTCATCTCAATTTTAGCCTATTCAATTTCAATTTTTATTTCAAATATAGGCACTTTTCATTTCAATTGTAGCCTTTGTTGTTTTCAATTTTAGTCTTTTCTTATTCCAAATTCAGACCCATTCATTTTAATCCCGTCCGTCCATCTTTAAATTAAATCCTAGATCAAATCCTAGCCGCTTATGTAATTATAATCCTACGGTTGAAATCGATTCCTATAACTCTTTCCTATTTTAATCTAAAGTAACCAAACCCTATGATTTTTCTCATTTTCTTCTTTCTTCTTCTCAAAAGAGCAGCCGCCTCCTCTTCTCTTCTCCTCCCTTCTTCTCCATCTCCTCTTTCTCGTTTCTCCTCTTTTCCGGCGAGAAACATCAAGCGAGCACCGGCAGCAGCAGCGAAAGCTCGCTGCTCTCTCTCCTTCAGCTGCTCCGGCCAGCGAGCTCCGGTGACAGCAACAGCTACAGCCGGACAGAAACCAGCAGCCAGGCGCAGCCCCTGGCGAGAAAACAACAGTAGCTGCACGAAGACAGCAACTGCCGGCGTGGACGGCACAGCCAGCGTGACGGCTGCCAGGCGAGCATAGCAGCAGGCTCCACCGGCGAAAATAGCAGCTCCAGCTGCTCCGACCAGCGACCAGCAAACACCAGCCCCAACCAGCAGCTAGGCAAGCCAGCGCAGTCAGCAGCTCCGGCGAAATCTTCCCCTCTCCACGAGTATGACTGACGAAGGCAGCAATCAGAAATATCTCGGCCATGAGTTACGACGAGCGTCATTCGAATAATGTTTGAGTTTTCGATTTGCCAAAGACGAATCTTTACAGATCCGTCCGGGTTTGTTCTCTTGTTTGATTTGTTACTTAATTTATTTTAGTTTGATATTTGAACTTGTGATTTTGTGCAATATGCTCATGTGAAAATCAATGTCATATGTATCTCATACTAAGCATGTGCTACTGTTTATGACTCTATGAATTTGTTGGTTTAATCCTTGTTTATATGATTTTAGTCATTTGAAATAGAATGATAGGCGTATGATTTGGGTTGGTACTGTTGAAGCTTTTGATTCACACTAATATGGTCCTCTTTTGATTAAGTTAATTCACATCCCTTAATATTTGCTAATCTATCTTAATTGATATAGTATATATGGTTTGATAATTGATTCCTCAATTAGGATAACTTTTGAATTGATCATGCTCCAATTAACTTAAATAATTCATGGTTATTGATATTGTTTTTGGTAGCAAATTTCATGCTGATTAGTTACCTTTGAATGATGACCGTTCATTTTGTTACTGTAAAAGTTGCCGCAATTTGGTTCGTGAATGGACTGTTCTTATCTGATTTTCCTTAAAATAATATTTTTTCTATGTGCATGATTTTACTCTGCCATTAACTAATTTTGCTTAATTATGGAAGATAGATTTTCTTACTTGTTTAATTGTTGGTAAAACAATTTTGACTGATTAATTGATTAGTGTCAACAATAATTTCTTACCTTATTGGAAATGTTGAATACTTTCCTACTTGTTTATATTTGGTAAAATAATATTATTTTAGCTCTCCGCTATTTAAGGAAAATAATATTGCTCCTAATTTATTCCTTTTCCTTATTGTGTGCCTCTCTTTGCTATATAAGCAGACCCAACTCTCATTCTTTTAGACATCCGGACATTGGCTTACATGTTAAAATACTAAAATAATATTGCTCTCTATACTTCGAAAAAGAATTAAGTTCTTCCTGTTAAAACTAAAGTTCATCTCTGTGTTGCTGTTTTGCTGTGTTCGGGTCGTTTTATAGATTAAGTTTGTCTCCATTGCTGATTTAATAAACTGCTTAATCGGTTAGTATATTTCTATACATTCAATTTTCTGTTTTGTATCAATGTTATTTACTTGTATGCATAAATCCACAATAGATTTTAATAAATAAAGGAAGCATCCAGGTCGGTTTCCTATTTCTTTCCTATGAGTGTTTACGTATGTGTGATTGGTTGCTACAATTTCAGTCTAAATATGTAAATGGTTGTTATTATGTTGTTACTTTTAGTGTATTGTTCTTATCAATTAACAGGTTTTGAACTTAGAGTTCAAGATGTTGGAGAGTCGCCTAGAAGAATTCCGGATAAAACTATTATATTTAAGTTTATTTTAATATTGTATATTTTAGTCATTTGCACTTTTGTTTTTGTTTGTAATATCGTGTATAACGCTAACTCTATCATATATGAAATAACTTGGGGATCGTCTAAAGGGGGAAGGTGAATTACGTGCTAACTGTTTTCTTAGTTATTTTATTTTATTATGTGTGATTGCTATAAATCTACCTATGTGTAAATTACTTGAAGCATGCAAATATATCATAATATCCCTTAAATAATCATCTAAAAAAATCAACCATTGATTTGTATTTGTCTCATGTATCATCGAACGGGTATAATAATTGTTTCCTATATGAAAAATGAAAAAATGCAGTAAATATTCGTTTATAAATAAAATTGGATTCCATGTATATATGATCTGTTGCACTAATTTTGATGTATTGTTCTCTTAAAAATTGTCAGCATATTAGTTTGTTTAGAGATCTTATTTATAGATATAACAATTAATTATGTTAACTCATTTAAGGGCATATTTTGGGTATAGAAATCAGCATATAGGCTTCAATAAATAATCTAATACGCTATCTACAAAAATAAATCATGTCTATATGTGTTACATATTTATGTTGGCATGTCAACTCATTTCTCATATGTTAAGGCTTATGGTAAGATATTTTCTAACATGCAAATTGATTAGTAATCACGCCTATAAGAATTATGCAATATGCGTGACATTTTAATAATTTAAATAGCATGTCTATAGGTTCCTAATAATTTTCAGCATGCCCATAGTTAGGAACTATGCTTATAATAATTTTCAGCATGCCCATAGTTAGGAACTATGCTTATAGGAGTTATGCATATGGCCTTTGAATAACCTAAATCATGTTCATAAGCATAATTAAATAATTTCCAGCATGTTAAATAACTGAATTAAATCTACGCTTATATTTGCCCACTGCGTAATTATTTCTGCATTGTAATTATTTTTTTTCTGCCACTTGAAAAATGAATTAGCTAACTTTCCAGCACGCTTGAACTGCTTAAAACTAATCTGCCAATCGAGTATGTCTGAAATAGTTATTCTCTGCATTATAATTAATTGTTTCAACACTTAAAATCAACTATCGATTAATTTCTGCATTTAATAAATTGCCTTTTATTTAAATAAAAATCGGCATTAATAATCTAATCAATTATTGCTCTAAAATTTTTTATGTCATTTTAAAATCAGTTAATAATTGCAATTAATTACTTTCTGCATGTACAATAATATTTCTGCCCTCTAAAGTCAGTTAAATAATCTTCTGTATGCTGTAACAATTTGCCGCCACCACAAAATTAGTCTAATAAGTTTATTTTCTGCCATTAATCAACTTTTCTGCTCCTCTGAAAATAATAAATTGTTGTATTGTATGTCTATGCATTTGTATGTCACATACTTAGCGTGCGACCTTTTCACCTTATTTGTGTTTGCTAACATGTTAATTAAATCTAGAGGCCGATATGAGACTTATGTGCTAAATGTTCGTCCAACGTGTTTGACTTGGTGTCTAGGTGGGCCTATTAGGAGTTTATTTCAGCCTAAATCCTTCCTAATAGTAGTTCAATGCCTCTTGGACCTTAAGCAGGGACGCTAGGCACCTTGTAGAGACGAAAAGCATGCGGTGGTGGGGGTAGGGATAGTTTAGGTCCTATGGATATGATGACATCGACTCAGGCTTAAAGCGACAAACCTTGGTTTGTCTGTCCCTACATGGAAGCCTATCAAAAAATAAAGAAAAGTCGAGTGCTGATTCTAAAGTCCTTCAGAGTCTCCCTTCCCTTTCCCTTTTTATATGTTTATATTAATTTTTTGGGGTAGTTTTAAAAAATATAAAATTTAAATATTTGCTTATCTACTTGTGCAATTTCTATCTCCTTGCTTATCTCTTTATTAAGTGTTTAATATCTATTTGTTATTATGTTATCACTTAGTCTTGCATGTTTAACTAATTAATTAGTTAAAACTAAAGTGATCTTAATCATTTAATGTTATCACCTAGCTTTGCATGCTTAATTAATTAAATAGCCAATAAATGAAGTGACCTTATTTGCTACTTGTAACCCCCACATAAAATTGCATGAGATACGGTCGGGACCCACATTTGTGGACCTCAAGGGATGCCTAACACCTTCCCCTCGAGGTAACTTGAACTCTTACCCTGATCTCTGGTTCGTTGACCTTAGTTAAATTTAGCTAGGTTAGATAGGTGCCCTAACGCACCTTAATTCGTTAGGTGGCGACTCTTCAATTTCCAAAAGCCCAAAAGAGTTGTTAGGTCGTGCACCAAAACCCGTTTTGAGAAAAACGGGGTGCGACAATTAGCCTATCAAATTAGTTCGATATAAATTTGAAGTTCAATTTTGTTATTAAATTTTTCAACTTCGGTTGATATATATTATATAAGAGAAAATTATGTTTTTGACTTTTCAAAATATGTTTTAATTATATTATGCTATCACATCGTACATGTAAAACATATTTTCAAAGGAAAGTATAAGCAGTTTTGATCAAACTAAGCCATTATTTAAAATAATTCATCAAAATAATAAGTTTTTCTAAAATTTTATAAAACTAGTATAAACGTATTTCACAGTAACGTTTTAGGATAAATTTATTTTTAAAAAATTCAGTTGTGTGTTGATGGTGTTAAGTTGATAAACGTTACTTTGAGTAACGTTTTAATCTAAAAACGTTACTGTGAGTAACGTTTAAATCTAAAAAAGTTACTGTAAGTAACGTTTTATAATAAATTACTTTGAGTCACGTTTTACTCCTAAAACGTTACTCACAGTAACGTTTCTTAAGAATTCAATCATGGCCATCGAATCTTGCAATAAGGCCTAGATTTGATTGAGTAAACTTGGATTAGGTGAGTAAACTTGATTGAAGCAAGTGCCAAGGAGATAACACAAAATAGAAAATTACAGAATTGCAAGTCTCCAGGAGACATTTCGAACAATTATCTCAAAGGTGTTGTTGCATCAGAGAGTTTGTTGAATGGCTACAGGATTGGATTGATTGTCAAGGCATTTGCCAATGATCAAGCTACGTTCTTCAGGGAATTTGTTGCTTCAATGATCAAGCTTGGAAATGTTGGTGTCCTTGAAAATGGAGAAGTTAAACTCTACTGCAGAGCTGTGAACGTAGATCTTACCCTTACCGAATTGGGAGGTAGAGAGTTGGTTGTTTCCAAAAGACTCTCGGCTCAAGTAAAAGCATTTCGAAGCAGTTCGATTGAGAGAAAAAATTGTGTTCTCTGATTAAGAGTGTCAAATACATAATAGCAACCCAAAATTGCATTTTTCCTCAGTAACGTTCTATAGCTATATTTACGGGATTTGATTCTAAATTTGTAGGATTGGATTCTTAAGAAACGTTACTGTGAGTAACGTTTTAGGAGTAAAACGTGACTCAAAGTACGTATTATAAAAACGTTACTCGCAGTAACTTTTTTAGCATAAAACGTAACAGTAACGTTTCTCAACTTAACGCCGTCAACACACAACTAAATTTTTTAAAAATAAAATATACCCTAAAACGTTACTGTAGAATACGTTTATACTAGTTTTGTAAAATTTTAGAAAAACGTACTATTTTGATAAATTGCTTTAAATATTGGCTTAGTTTGGTAAAAAATTCCTTTCTTTGTTAATCAATTACATAAAATAAGAAATTTCAATCAAGATAGAGTCGTTAAAGTTTCAACGTCAAATATTTAATTTTATATTAATGTTGGGATATATATTTATTAGTTTTATAATAATATATGTATGGATTATTTATTTAACTGTTTACTGTGATATGGTAATTGAATTTTGAAAATTTCATTTATAAATATCGAATACCCAAATGATTAAAAATGTATACCACCTATTATTTCAATTATTATAATATCAAAATTGTGATATTAAAAAATTCTATTTGGTATGGTAATTCAATATTTATAATACCATGTTCACCCCAAGTTATTAAATAGATTATTTTCATATTTGTCTGATTTTTACTTGACACAAAATTTAAGAAACTAAAAAAGATATTTTGAACTTTATGATATTTTGTTCATCTCATTTTGACTTGATACATCATTTAATAAAGTATTTTTTTTAAAAAATCTTGTAATGTTAGACTAAAAAGATATAAAATGTACTAAGCTATTTCTTAATCTTAAGATCTTAAATAAGACATATAAAAAGAGAAATTAAAGAATTGTTAATTTATTTTTTTAAAAAAATTAAAAAAGTAAAATAAGACAAACAAATTGAAGAAAAAACAATAATAACTATGGACAAAATTCAAATTTGAAGCTGTAATGATGCGAAATATAGAAACTGTGATAATAGAGTATTAAGAAAACAAGGCAAACATCCAAAAATGTGTAACTATTTCAGTGGAAGGGCTTAACGCTTAACTGTTAGATGCTGAGAATGGATCGATTGTCTTGTTTCCTTTGACAATGGTATTAATTTCCATAAAGTGAAACAAATGTAAATTTTCAGTCACACTAGATCGATGTGGGAGGGTGAGTACTTAGCTTGAATTGGTGACCTAAATAATTCTTTCCTTTTGTTGGCATTTGTGAGACTTGTATTCGCCGATATAAATTCTATTCGTCGATATAAATTCTATTCGTTAAAAATATGTGATACAATTGATTTGCATCAACGATTTGAATACAATAGTCATTTATACAACGAAAAATAGTCAAAAATATCCTTGAACTATTTGAAAAGGTTCAAATATACCCCTCATCTACCTATTGGGTTAAAAATACCCCTCAGTTCACCTTTTTGGTCCATTTTTACCCTTAAAACTAACAGCCTTTTATTTTTTAATTATTTTTATTAATATTTATTACGTAACATCTTCCTATTGGATAAAACTAAATTCCAACCCATTAGATTTTCCTCTACCACTGACCCATATCCATAGCCCATAACCCAAAACCCAATTTAAAACCCATTAAAAATAAAGGATATATTAATCTCTCTTTCTCCATTAATCCTAATAGCTTCTTGCAGGAATGAAAATTGTTTACCAAAAAAAAATTTACATGAAAAACAATATAGTACACTTAATATCAATGATCACCCACATGCCCTGCTACATAATTATTCAATTGATAAAAAAAGATTAGCTAACAACTGTATTTGGGCATAATATTATGATAGTTTACTTTCTCCCTGCACCACGGACCACCAAGAACACCACAACATCTTTTAAAAAATTGGCAGAGACGTGGATTGCTGATACGTGGTTTTTAAGAAAGAAACATATACATCAAATTAAGTTGCTTGATTCTTTAACTTGGTCCTGAAATAACTTCTTCTTTTTCTCACAATCTTCAAAATTCAAAATAAGTTGTTATTTCTTAGAAGAGTTATCATAAAGTCACCTTGAAACATTATCATTACAGAAAAGTTAGAAAAATACACAAAAATCAATCCTATTCAACTTCGAGCTTTCACACAGCAGTTGAAGTAGCTGAAAATGCTTCTTCTTGTAGTTGATGGGTGGTTCTGAAATAGCTTTAGTGAGAAAGAGAGATGTTTTTTTTCAATTGAGTTTGGGTCATGGGGCTATAGATATGGGTCGGGGCGGATGAAGGAAAATTTAATGGGTTAGAATTTAGTTTTATCCAATTAGAAGATGCCACGTAATAAATAATAATAAAAATAATTAAAAAATAAAAGGGTGTTAGTTTTAAGGGTAAAAATGGACCAAAAAGGTAAACTGAGGGGTATTTTTAACCCAATAGGTGGATGAGGGGTATATTTGAACCTTTTCAAATAGTTCAAGGGTATTTTTGGCCCTTTTCCGTTTATACAATAGTATTTATTGATACAAATCAATTGTATTCGTGATAATTATCGGTCAAATATACAATCATCAATTAAACATACAAATGAATTGTATCTCTATTCTCTCTCTCCTTTCTCCCACTAATCTTGCTCACCTCTTTTCTCGCTCTCCCAATACCGTTTGCTTCTCTCCTCCTTCTGATAACTAATTTTTTATACACATTAATTGTATTTGTAAAATAATTATCGATCAAATATATAAATCAATTGTGTCTCTCTCCTCACTCTTCAGGATCTCGCTTGCCTCTCTCCTGCCTCTCTAAATATCGCTCGCCTCTTTCCTCCTTCTAGCATATAGCTAAGAATCATGATTAAGAAAATTGTAGTTAAGGAGCCTGATAATGTTTTTAGTTTTAGTTATTTTTGAAATTTCCTGTTTTTTATTCTAGTAAAATGGCCTTTTTAGCTTACTTTAGCATAAAAATAAACTTTGAAATGAAGGGATGCCAACAAATTATTGTACTTATAACTTAAAGATTATGTAAATAGATAAACTAACACGACTTCATCAACAGCTCCTAAGAAAACATTTTATATATATATATATATATATATATTTGTTCCCTTATTGATATGTG
>JAJOOH010010539.1:0-17980 GCA_029582605.1 Solanum gracilifrons | reverse complement strand
TATATATATCATTTAAAAAATATATAAAAAGTATTATGAATTGTACTAATTAACCGCTTTATTTTTTAAAAATCATATAACTAATTTGATTTACACTCCAAAATTCACAGGTATCACATAATTTAGACATTAATTCTTCATTACTTAATATATGTAATTATATCAATGACATATAAATTGAAATAAAAAAATTACATATTTTATTTGAAAATCACGTAATAGTACTATAAGGTATAAAAATTAACAACTTAACATATTTTAAAATTTTAGTTGACTCTCCAAATTCCATATGTCTCATGTAATTGAGACAGAGAAAAACATATATTGGTTTAAAATTAATAAAAATATTATAAATTATAATAATTAACAACTTAAAGTTTATAAAAAAAATCCTTTAAAAAAATTTAGTTGGCTCTCCAAATTCAATCGGTATTACAATAATTAAAACATAGAAATTAACATAGATTGGACTCCTACTAACATTTATGTTTCCTTTTTTTAAATTTTTTCTTTTATACTTTATATAAATAAAAATTTTATGTCAAAAGTATTATAAATTATAATAATTAATAGCTTAAAATATTTGAAAACATATAAAAATTTTTTGTTAACTTTCAAAATTTCATCTATACCACATAAATTGGGAGAAATATAGATATATAGATATTTTAAGTTGCTAATGATTGTGAGTTATAGTACGTTTTATGTAATTTTCATATATATTACTCGCTTTGTCCTGATTTATGTGATAAAAATGAAATTTCAAAAGTCAATGAATTTTTTATAAGTTTTTTTTTAATTAACTTGTTATTTATTGTGATTTATAATATATTTACGTAAAACATACTCTAAATAAAAATAATTAGCAACTTAAAATATATAAAAAAATTGATTAACTTCAAAGTTTATATGTACTACATAAATTAAAACTGAAACAGTAACATATATTGGGCCCCGTGCTGGCACGGGGTCCCATATCTAGTAACCATATATGTGAGTGTTTTATAAGTCACAAACACTATAATAAAAATAATTTTTAGTAGCATATAAATATTCATGAGTGATAAAGCTTTTATCATCAACATTAGTTAATTGTCACTAGGGTTGCTCGTGGTTATGGTTAAAAAATCAGATTGAACAACAATCCGAACCAAATCAATTAAAAAATTGATATTTGGTTGGGTTTGGTTTTAAATTTTGAAAACTGATATAATTTGGTTTGATTTTGGTTTTACTAAAAAAAATCGCAAAAATAACCATACCGAACCGATAAATTAGATATATAAATTTTATAATTATTTATATATTATTCATAATTAAAATATAATATTTTGTTAAATTTTAATTAACTTAAGTCTTTAACTTTACAATTTTCTCAAACCTAACACTTTAGCCCAACTACAACAATCCTAAGTCCAAGTCCAACAAAATTCATTTTCGTCTTTACCTACCCTATTTCACATAAAATAGTCAAACTTTCTCTTAATTGAAACACTTTGTTCGTGTAATTATAACTCTAGTATTATTTAATTGCTTAATTGAATCGACAATAGCTTTTTTGTAGATTGTTCATGTGCTAGGTGTTTGTGTCTATCGACGTAAGTCCTCAAAAAATTTACTGTTACTTTCAAATCGAATGAACCAGAAAAACTGAACCATATCGAACCAAACCGACAATAACAAAATCGACGGTTATTTTTTTGATTTGGTTTGATTTAAGAAATTTAAAAAACCGACTAGATTGGTTTGATTTTGGTTTTAATCATTAACCGAACCACGAACACCCCTAATTGTCACTAAAGATCATTTTTTGATGTAGTGTAACAATATGAATTGTGCTGAGTGAGATGATTGAGATTTCGCCGTTCTTAATCAAATATCTCGAATTTAAATTTCTGAGTATTAAAGTAAACTTATTAATAACATTGCTTTCAAAGTATGAATATAAATTCAATTGGTGCATAATATAAATATCAGACTCTGAACGAGGAAAATAGAAGAAGGAAGAGACTAGAGAGAGTACTTAGACGTCTAAGTTTGTTCTTTGGAGGAGTCATCAGCAAAACAGCAAGCAAGGGGCATTTGGCCGCGTATGAGGGCGATAGGTCCAAAATTCCCATCATGTCTTCCAATTAAATGATAATTATGTCATAACAAAGTGCCAAAGAACAAGTTGCATGCTCATGTATTCTTAAAAAAAATTTAAAAAATTATGATGTTTGATCAGTTTACGCGTATATTAATTAATTAAGAGATATAAATTAATTTTTATTAATAAAATATAAGAGACTTTGTGCATCAAATTTTAATGAATAAAAAAATTATTTAGTATTTTTATTTTTACTTAAATTTAAATTTAAAATATTATTATTCTCAACTCACCCAATCAACCAATAGACCAAGAATGTGATATTAGTAATAGCAGGACGAATATGAAGATTTTCTCTAGAATATTTTCGATACAAAGAAAGGAATGGCTATGTCATGAAAGATATAAGTGACAAATGAAAATATTTAAACGCTCTTAAGTATATTTGATCCTATCGATTATATACATATAACACATAGATTAGCCAGATTTTTTTTTTATTTTTTTGCTAAATGAGATTTCTTGAGTGGGATTTTTCCCAAGCTGGCTAGCTTGTACATGATGTCAAGAATATTAAATTATGTAATTCCTTGATAAAATAATACAAAGTGGTTAATTTCGAAAGAAAAAAAAAAATAACACCAATGGGTATGTCATTATTAAGAAGCCTCGAGCAACTTCTCCATTGTTTATAATAATTAGTGGGTGTCATTTTATTAATTTAATAATTGTCAAAAAGCTTATCTCCACTTCTACAAAAGAGGAAGGAGAAAGCTACTCGTGGGGATGACACACTCCACTCTTTCCATTTTCAATAATAAAAAAAGAAAAACATTATAACAACTTTCTTTAATTAGATCTTTCCAATTTTCGTTAGAAGTGTTAGATTTAGGTCATAAAAATATAACTAACATAATTCATTCAAGTCTCTAACAAAAAGAGTAAAAGAAATTTGGACCACAAATGTAATCTAATAAATGTTAAGTAGATATCAATCTTGTTGGTTTGGAAGATAAAGATCCTAGGATAAACTCAAATTAATTGTAGTTAGGATACATAACTCAGAGATTGCGAATGATATATTACTTGATTGGAGAGATGTATCCAAAAGGGAAATGGATGTATCCGAGAGGGGGATATCAGATTTGGATGTATCCGAGAGGGAAGGGATGTGTCCGAGAGGGGATAAGGATGTATCTGAGAGGATATGGATGTATCGGAGAGGGAATTTTTGTAAATTTTTTAAATAATAGGAAATTTTAGAGATTATAATAAAATAAGATGTGTATTTATGTTTTTTTCCTAAGTTTTTTTATATTTTTTTTTTTAAAAAAAAAGAGATTTTGAGTTGGGCAGTATGATCCATTTTGTATGGTTTATAATGTCTGTCAATTTTCTCCTAATAGTATATTGTTATCTTTCATATTATTATATGCTATATAGTATTTCCTTATGCTAGCTCTTACGTACCCTCATTTACTAAAACTTGTCTACATACATTTGTAAGAACATAAAGAAATAATAACTTATTATTTGACCCTCAATTGGTGGATCACATAACGAACTCAAATCAATTTAAAATAATAGTTGCATCACCATATAATCGGTGGCGGAATTAGGAGTTTTATTAGAGAAGTATAAAATATATGTAAAAATAAATAAACGAAAAAGTAAAAAAAATTCAATATGTAATATATATACATATATAACAATTATTTTAATCATGTATATCGATAATGTAATTTTTCATCAAAATAAATTCGGATAAATTCCTTGACTCTATCCGACTCCGAATATAACTTGGAACACATAAATGTAGCAGCTGGCAAAAATGACCAGGTATTATGCCACAAGTCATTCATAGCTGGAAAATTAGTTCTATCTGTAGTCAAATTTGTGATTTACATAAGGGAAAATTACAAGAATATACTATTTAAGACTTTAGTTAACAATATATACATATACTCCTTTTTATTTATAAAACTAAGTTTTTAATTACAAACATAACAAAATATTTAATTTTTTATTTGTTAAAAATATATTTGGTATCCGTATCTATTACCTTTTTTAGGGGAGGTTATGTGCTAATTTTATGGGATTGATAATTATTGTTTACTTTTTCAACCACAGTTTTACTCTTTTACGTTACTTTGTTTTTCTATATATTGATTTTCTCTCTCTTAATTTTTTATTCAATCAAATCATATTATTAATGGAAACCTTCTCACACATTTTTACCATTATTTTCATCTAGGTAAAAAACATGTAGGTTTCATCAAGTATGCATAGTGTTTTCACAATTATAATTGCATCGTAGTTTCACCAAATATGCAACCATATAATATATAAACATACATACATACCAATTACGTAACCATCATTTTACCAATAATTATTACTATTTTATACCATTTAAATATATCAATTATATAACCATCAATTTACCAATAATTATTTTACTACTATATATAAATAGACTATTTTATACCAATAATTATTACTATTTTATACCTTTTAAATATACTACTATATATCAATAGATATTGCATAAATATTTTCAAAATCTTTGCTACTGTAATAGGCTGAACAATAATTTTCACCATGTTTGTTATTGTATCCGATAGCAACAATTGCATGACTATAAGAAATTTCATCATGTTTGAAATTTTTCACAACTACATATGTCATAAACGTTTTAGCACGATCTGTAAATATATGAAGATATTATTAATATAATTACTACAAAAATTCATATACAAAGTTCAATTTAACCATTACAAAGTCTTATTCACCAATATATACTCAAATATACATAAACACTTTGGTGTATCTAAATTGATTTTTTGGTGTATTTTTCAAAACTATGAATCTTCAATGGTGGGAACGGATCAGTCACAACATATTTGAGTTCCAACTCAAAAACGATCGTGTCCACACCTAATTGAGAAGCAATAATATTAATCATGTCTTGGTAATTGGTGTCCACATCATATCACTCCTTCAATCTTGAAATTCAGATACTTTCCTACGACATTACAAATATTTGTTAGTCAAAATTCAAAAAAATTTGGTGACAGATAACAAAAATACTCATTAACAACATATGTCTAATACACCAATATAAATTGGACCAAAAAATACACCAACACACACATCAGGCTATTAGCTTGGTGTCAGTTCGTAGCAACAAATATACCATCATATGTACCAGATCACATACCAATCCAATTTTTCAAATTGATACATACATCAGGCTATTAGTTTAGTGTCAATTCGTAGCAACAAATATACCATCATATGTACCAGATCACATACCAATCCAAAATTTTCAAGTTTATAATTTATTAGGATACCACCAATCAATAGATGGACCTTTTTTCTAATTATTATATTATATACACCAACTTAATAACTATAATACGGACAATAATGTAACATACTTTCGAACCAAATCATATGAAACCTAAACTTTAATATAAAAAAAAATTGACACTTCAGTTTACAACCAAATCATATGTAGTTATTGTAATTAAACCAAAATTTGAAGGATCCAGAACATAAACTAAATTAGATGAATTCAATTTCACTAAAATAGACAAACTAAACCAAACGAATAACTTTCAAAAAGTACAAAATAGATATTTGTGATAAATCGTATATAACCACGTAATAAAACACTATGCGAACTATTTTATACAATTACCTGATGAGTCCCATCGTCCGTTGTGTTGAAATAGAATTGAAAAATTATTGGTATTCATTTTTTGATAGTTATTCTTATCAAAGAAGGGGAGTTTTGTTTTGGTAGGAAACCTCTATTGGAAGATAATATAATAACAAATTTGAATAAATAAGAAAGGTAAAATAATTGGAGAAATTTATGGGAATAGTGATAAGCGTGGCTGATTTGGAAATCTTTTTTTTTTAAATTTAAATTCTACTTTTGAAAAAAAAAATTGCTATATGAATGAAAAAAAAAGTATTGCTATTTTGATGTAAATACGGTTCTTAATTTGTATACTAAAAAAATCATTCAAAACTCAAACCTAAAATTTCTAATTAATTTGTGTCCCATAACGTTAGTAAAGTGGGATGCGGAAAATTTGTTAGTGAAAAATAACAAAATAACAAAAAAAATACAAGATTACAATTGAAAATAAAATGAAGAAATAAATCTCTTCAGGCTGAGGCGCGAATATCTCGCTCTCTTTAAGGAGATTCAAGCCCACTGCAGTAAATATTTTTCACCGGTCCAGCAATAGTCCTTTTTGACTTGTCCCCTCCAGGATACAACAGCCTATTCACAATATACAACTCAACAACTTTGGACAATAGGTGAGTTCAAAGCTCCACAAAAAGAACACCTCCCTTCAACTAATAAGAACTCTCTTTTTTGACTAACTCTTTCACTCTATGTTTTTCTTGTCTGTTGTGTGTTTTAAACCAAATGAAGACCACCACTATTTATAGTTGAGAGAGTCTTCCTAGCAATGAATAGGAAGATAATGGGGTAGTAAATAGTGAAGATAATTACCTTAGGAGTTACACAGGTTACAAGGTATAATGGAGGATAATGAGTGAAATAATGTATGAAAGGTTACAAAAGTTTTAATAGGCAATATAACTTTTCTTGGCGAACCGTTGGTTTGTTGACAAGCTGCAACAGTAACAAATATTGTAACTTCAAAATGGAGTAATGCAGCAATCAGTATTGCCATTAACATTCTGCAGCCCATGAGGAGTCAACCAAACGGCAGTATCAATTGACTATGTGGCAATGTAAGAAATGTAAATTCTTAAAATATTTAAAATGTCATACCAACAATCCCTCACTCATTTTAATATTCACAAGAGAGTCTATCAGCTGAAGGAAGACTAATATGCATAATGAAGGTGTGCTCTGCATTGAATCTCTACTTAGTAAAGCAGTAACTTTTACTCCAGAGTCGTAGTGGTCTCAGACTTGAACTATGACTGCTTAAGGGAAATGAAATATCACTGCTCACACATAATAATCAAGGTGTTGACATGAGCTGTAAAAGCCAGCACGTTATGACCATGTGCTATCCCGGTTTCATGAGTCTTTTTGAGAATAAGTCAAATTCTTATAGGAAGCGACCTACTTCCACACATCACATAGGTGAAATCTGTCGAGAGTGTTCCTGTAAGTTTAACACTCCACCCATACGGGCTACAAATATTCATTAAGAGTTTTATCAACTCAACCTTCACAAAGTACTACATGATACAATGCACTCACATCATAGGGAGGGAATAAAAAAAAAATAGTGCATTTTTTCACAACAAGTCATCATATGATTAGTTTTTCCCTATGAACCTGGTTATAGGATCTCTAGTCCCTAGGTTGGGTTTCCTCATATATGACTCAAGGATTTATAGGCTTCAATCCCATCCCCCTCGATATGCTCCAAGCCTTTTCTTTCGTTAAGGCCTTAGTAAGAGGATCTGCAAGATTATCACAAGATTTGACATAATCAACATTAATGGTACCATTTGTCAAATACGATCTTACATTACTATATTTCCTCCTTATAGGTCTGGATTTACCGTTGTAATAACGGTTTTGAACTCTACCAATCGTAGCGATTCTATCACAATGAATTAAAATAGGAGGAATTGATTTTTCAAAATAAGGTATTTGAAACAATAAATCTCTTAACTAATTCGCTTCCTCACTAGCTGAAGCTAAAGCAATTAGTTCAGCCTCCATGGTAGACTTAGCAATTATAGTTTGCTTTTTTGATCTCCAACAAATAGCACCACCACCCAAAATAAAGACATAACCAGTGGTAGAACAGGAATCACCTGATAATGTGTTCCAATCTGCATTACAAAAGCCTTCAAGTACAACATGATATTTTTTATAGAACAAACCACAATTCTTTGTTCCAATTAAATATCTCATAACTCTTGTTATAGCATGCCAATGTTCATTACCTGGATTGCTTGTAAACCTGTCAAGTACTCCTACTACATATGCAATATCAGGCCTAGTGCAATCAGTCACATATCTCAAACTTCCGATTATGCTAGCATATTCCTTTTGATTTATTACATCATTTTCACTTTCAACATGAAATAAATGAACACTTGAATCAAAAGGAGTAGCAACGTGCTTGCAATCAAGAAAGTTATATTTTTTCAAAAATTTCTCAACATAATATGACTGGTCAAGGAAAATTTCATCACATGTTCTTGTTATTTTTATTCCAAGAATAACATTTGCCTCACCAAGATCTTTCATATCAAAATGGCTTCTAAGAATAATCTTAGCTTCATCAATAGCATTCATGTTAGAGCCAAAGATCAACAAATCATCAACATATAGGCAAATAATCACATGCGAATTATTTCAGGACTTATGATATATGCACTTATCACACTCATTCGTTTTAAAACCATTTTCAATCATGTAGGAATCAAACTTTTCATGCCATTGCTTAGGTGCCTGTTTCAAGCCATATAGGGATTTAGTAAGTTTACATACTTTGCTTTCTTGACATGCTTCAACAAAAGACTCGGGTTGATCCATATAAATTTTCTCATTTAGGTCTCCATTTAAAAAAGCAGTTTTTTACATCCATTTGATGAATTTGCAAATCAAAAATTGCAGCCATAGCAATTAAAAGTCTTATGGATGTAATTCTTGTTACCGATGAAAAGTATCAAAAAATTCTAGGCCTTCTAGTTGTTTAAAACCTTTTACAACTAGCCTAGCCTTGTATTTATCAATAGATCCATACGGTTTCAACTTTTTTCTTAAGACCCATTTGCAACCAATAGTTTTACAATCCGGTGGTAAATCAACTAACTTCCAAGTTTTATTAGAAATTAGTGATTTCATTTCATCATTTACAGCCTTTTTCCAAAATATAGAATCATGTGAAGATAATGCTTCTTTCAAAGTGAGAGGGTCATCTCTCACATTAAACACATAAAAATCAGGACCAAAATCTTTTTCTACTTTAGTTCTTTTACTTCTTCTTAACTCAAAATCATCAATTTCTTTATTTTTTAAAGTAGAAGTAGAAGAACTAGGTAGTGAAAAAATATTTTGTTCAATCCTTTGACCCCCACTATTTCTAGAATCAAAAGGGAATTTATTTTCATGAAAATTAGATCACCCGATTCTATCACAATATTATCTTCAAGATTTAAAAAATCTATAGACTGTACTATTTGAAGCATAACCAAGAAAAACACAAGTAGTAACTTTCTTACCCAATTTTGTAATCTTGGGATCCATTAGCTTTACAAAGGCTAGACAACCCCAAACTCTTAGATATCCCAAACTTGGGCTTGTAACCTTTCCACAATTCAAAAGGTGTCAACATAACAAGCAGTCAAAATAGTTTCACCCCAAAAATTTAAAGGTGCATGTGACTCAATAAGCATGACATTAGTCAATTCAACCAAAGTTCTATTTTCCCTTTCCGCTACTCCATTAGATGAAGGAGAGTAAGGAGGAGTAGTTTCATGAATTATTCCCAATGATCTAATAAAAGAATTAAACTCATTTGACTCATATTCACGGCCTCTATCACTTCTAATTCTTTTTATTTTTCTACCAAACTGATTTTCAACCTCATGGAGATAAATACTTTTAAAATTTTCAAAAGCATCACTTTTATTTTTCATCAAGTAAACATATGTAAACTTAGAAAAATCATCAATGAAAGTGATAAAATATCTATTACCTCCACGAGTTAAAATTCCACCAAGTTCACAAATATCAGTATGAACTAATTCTAACAAATCAGTTTTTCTTTCAACTTGAAAATGAGGCCTTCTAGTGATTTTAACTTTCCTACAAGCCTCACAATTTTTAAAATTCTTTTTAATCATTGGGATTAATCCTAAACTACTCATGATTCCAACATAACGATCATTAACATGACACAAATGAGCATGCCAAAAATTAGTAGAAGAAAACATATAAACAGAAATAGAAGCTTTATTCACTTCTACATTCAATTTGAACATCCCATCACAACCATACCCCTTTCCCACAAAAATATCCTTCTTCACAATTACATATTGATCAGATTCAATAATCTGTTTAAAGCCTGCTTTATTAAGAAGGAAACTAGACATCAAATTTTTTTTCTCATGGAAGGAGTATAGTGTACATCTTTTAAAGTTAATGTCCTTCCAGAAGTAAAACACAATTCGACATCTCCCGTTCCAAGCACTTGAGTTGTGTGAGAATCACCAAGCATGATGGTTTTGGGCTCCTCAAAATGAGAATATTTTTTAAACCAGTCTTTGTCATAACAAACATGACGGTTTGCACCAGAATCAACCCACCATCCATCAACACTCTCAACCATGTTTATGTCGGTAACCACCGCCACAAAAAGTTCTTCGGTAACTTTTGCCTGAGGGTTAGGACCACGTTTTCGGAATCTGCAAAATCGAGCAATATGCCCACTCTTGCCACAAACAAAGCACTGTCCGTTATCTTGAACTTGTTGATTTTGTGCTTGGTTATTTTCACCATTATTTTTCTTGGGAGGTCTACCATTATTTTTCTTGAATTTTTTCTTCTTAGGCTTCAAAGAAGTATTTTTGTGAGTTTCAAGAGTAGCATTATTTGAAGTAATTAAATTTACATTCATTGTGATGTTGCTCTCTTCTTTTTGTAAAAGTGCATCTTGGCCCCTTGCCTCCTCACCATCGTACTTTTTCACTTTCTCATGATGAGAAATAAGTTCATCATCATCCATAGAGGTGTCATCAGCCTTCCATCTTTTGAAATGGTTACCATTGAACCAAAATGGCTTGTTAAGGTCTCCCATCTTGACATCCACGGTTTTTTCAATTGTAGTGATTCTGAATCTCCTTAAAATTGTTAGTGAAAAATTACAAAATAACAAAAAAAAAATACAAGATTAGAATTGAAAATAAAATGAAGAAATAAATCTCTTTAGGCTGAGGCGCGGATATCTCGCTATCTTTAAGGAGATTCAAGCCCACTGCAACAAATGTTTTTCACTGGTCCAGCAGTAGTCCTTCCTTCTTGACTTGTCCCCTCCAGGATACAACAACCTATTCACAATATATAACTCAACAACTCTGGAGAAGAGTTGAGTTCAAAGCTCCACAAAAAGAACACCTCCCTTCAACTAATAAGAACTCTCTTTTTTGACTAACTCTTTCACTCTATATTTTTCTTGTGTGTTGCGTGTTTTAAACCAAATGAAGGCCACCACTATTTATAGTTGAGAGAGTCTTCCTAGCAATGAATAGGAAGATAATGGGGTAGTAAATAGTGAAGATAATTACCTTAGGAGTTACACAGGTTACAAGGTATAATGGAGGATAATGAGTGAAATAATGTATGAAAGGTTACAAAAGTTTTAATGGACAATGTAACTTTTCTTGGCTAACCGTTGGTTTGTTGACAAGCTGCAACAGTAACAAAAATTGTAACTCCAAAATGGAGTAATGCAGCAATCAATATTGCCACTAACATTCTGCAGCCCATGAGGAGTCAACCAAACGGCAGTATCAATGACTATGTGGCAATGTAAGAAATGTAAATTCTTAAAATATTAAAATGCCACACTAACAATTGCCCCGATGCAAAGGGTACAATTGTCAATAGTACCATACATTACTTATTTCCTCTATCCTAATTTATATAGGAAGAATTAGGGATATATATACCTCTCAAAGAAGAAAGCAAATGGAGCAATAGAGATAGTTGCAAAAATAGGCATATAAGCTGACTGAACGAAAGCATTCATGCCACCATCCATTACTAACTTTGATATTATTACCATTCCGGCATACACAATTTCTACGATCACCATTACCATAAAAATCATCAATTCGTTCCCCATTTTCTGATATAAACTTCAATGGGTGGGGATATATATATTAATAGGTGAAGTGAAATGGTGATTTTTATCTGATAAAATATTGGAACTATTTATATAGTGACCAATTGCTATAGTAGAAAAAATATTGCAAGCTTGGGAGAATGGATTTTGAAAGGAGACGTAAATGTTGGATATATAACTTTGGAAGACCAAGTAGAAATTAAAACTGGGTATAGTGTGCATTTGCCATCATTAGAAGTTTGATAAAAATTTCAAAGTGTTTAAAATTATCCCACAAGAAGGAACTTTTATGTCTAAATTAATGTTATAAGTTTTAATTTATGTGGACAAAAATAATAATAAAAAAAATCTATGTATATTTTTTTAGTGGAGTTATGGTTTCCAAATCATGATAAGTATGATCTTTTTCTTGTCTGATATTTTTTATCTAGAGAGAAAAGATAAAGTTCTCTTTTATTAAAAAAAAAAAAAAAGTGAGAGAGAAATAGTAATCTTGTGCAAGAAAATTTGGTTTTCCTTAAATGTTTTAGGTAAAAAAAAAGGGATAATTTAAGAGACATCCATCGCGCACCATCTTTCATTATATACATAGTTTATGAACATAATTGTTTTTTTCTTAATTCTAAAAAATTATCAAACTAAACATTTATTATCTCATGTCAAATGAAAAAAAAAATGTTTATACAAAGTCAAGTATGCAGGTTGCATTTTTCTATCCAAAAAATGAATTTACCCATTGATTTATACTTATCGTTTCTCGTATTATGAATCCAAGCTCAAGCTAAAAAAAACTCAAATATAGTACTAAAAACTGGAATGAAATATTGCTTCGGTTATTAGTCATATAGAAGTATTAAATAGTTATAATAATGTCATAAAAGGGTATTTTTGGAATGTGGTTGAAAGATTATCATTTAAATAAGTCTGGTTACAGAAATTTAAAAATAAGGGAGATGAGTGTAATATCTAAAACTACAAGGGAAGTAAGTGTTATAAGATTAAACGTGAGGGGAGGTCTCTGAAATTATCAAAAAAAAAAAAAAATGTTTTCCTCAATCAAATTTCATAGCTTTTAGGCCGTAGATATACGATGCATTAGATTTGAGGCAAAAGAACATGTATACCTCGAAAAGGGAAACTATTTACAAATGACTATTTCTTACTTGCATATTATTTTGTTTTTAACTACTAATTCACGTTTAATGTTTGATATCATCATAGTATGCATATATTATGCTGATATCAAAGAGGAAGAAACAATGGTTTTGTGAAAACATTATTCAGTTACTTCTTGATACTAGTAGAATATATATATATATATATATATATACTCTGATGACATCAAGGAGGAAAAAGTAGTGTTTCAGTGAAAAGACTGTTCAATTACTACCAGAGTATATAGATACCATTAGAGTATATACTAAACGTAAGTCAAGTAAATTACTAAACGACGAATTTTCATATTTTGAAATGAATCCATAATATCTTCAAGTTTTCATATTTTGAAATGTATTCATAATATCTTCATTGGAGATAATACTAAGTACTAAATATTCTAGTGCAATTGGTTTATTCTAACCTAATTTGATCTATAAATAGGAGGTTGGAGGTTCAAATCCCTATAATATTAAACTTTTCTCTAAAATGTCTCCGACTATAAATAAGAGGTTGGAGGTTCAAATCACTATAATATTAAACTTTTCTCTAAAATGTCTCAAAAATAAAAGACAAATTTAGCCTTATTGGGGATCGAACTCGAGCCGCGCCTATGCAAATGACCATTCCATTAACGCTGCAAACTAACGAGCCAAGAAGCTCAGTTATTCAAGTAGTGTCATTAACATTATTTGTAGGGATATTTCTATTTTTCAGATTCTTTAATATTATATAATAGTAAAAAATTTTAATGAAACATTGTCGATCAACACCTCATGACATAGGATGGGTTCGCCCCTGTACTCTGATAGTATCAACAATTGTTCAGTAAATTGAATAAGAAGGACAGTCAAATAAACAATTTGGATTGAGATCTAATCAAAATAAATATATTAGATTGAGTCCAATTTAAAAAAATATTTTGTCTAATAAATTCAATGAGGTATAATTTTCCCTACATTTTATAAATTTGGTTTCCTTGGTAAAGAAACAAATGGACGTTGACTAGGCGCACTTGAGAATTTGTGGTGTTGCCAACTGATTGCTGGTGAAATTGTTCACTCATGATTCCTCTTTTAGATATTAAACCACATTAACATTATTAGTTCATATTTAACTTGACATATTCTTAAGAATAATTTTTATTCATCTATATTTAATTTAGTTAATACATCTCTCAAATATAAATAATTAATAAAATATTAAGTTTACTATATCATCTTTTAATTATGATAAATTCAACATTATAAAAATGATTATAGTTAGTTATTAAAAAAATAGAGATTAAATCATAAATTATTTTTTAAGTTTTTGAAATGAACATCGATTTTTATTGTAGGAGTAGTGGATAAGTAAAAATGGTAGAATCAAGAATGTACTTAATATAAATAGTGAAGATGAGAATTTTAAGCTCATCGATCAATAAGGTTATTCCATAAATACAAGAAACTTTTTTACTTGTAAAGAAAATTTAGAGCCATTTAGACATGATTTGAAATTAGATTGATTTTAAGTTGATATTTTGTTTGGACATGCAATTTGAATTTCTTAAATTATATTTTTATTGTAAACATGAAAATCCCATAATTATGAAAATTATCAAAACTCCCCCCAACTCTTATATTATCTTTACCAAATGAGTAAATTATAATTCATAAATAAGGTATTAGAATAGAGCTCCCATTAGAATATCCTAATGCACTGAATAAATAAATCACATGTTTTATGTTTTTTCATGAATATTTTTTTTTTGTAACTACTTGTTATTACAAAGTATTAAATACATATAATTTTATAATGATTTATTAGTCTAATACATTATAGATCGCATACAATCACTTCCTATTGACTATTGAGCATGAGATTTGCAATATTTAATGAGTTTTTTTCTTTTTCTTTTTTTAATCACGATATGAAGCTTTAATTTATACTTTTTTGAAAAATTTAGAATTTGAAATCATAATTTAAAACTGAAATTTTGTGCAGTTTCATAAACAAACACTTATTTGAATTCAAACTTAAAATTAAGCTTCCAAATCCTACATCATAATTAGGGGTGTTCATGATTTGAATAAAAATCGATCCAAATCAAACCAAATCGAATTGTAGCCTTTCGACTCTTAGGTTAAATTCAATAAAGTACTTGGCACATTCTTTGAGCAGCAATTAGCCGTAATTTTCCTCTCTAGTGAGCTTTTTCAGATTTGTTTTCTATTGCAACTTGCAAATCAACCATTTGTCATAGGTAAAGTATTCATTGTTAAATTTTATTAATGAGTTATCTCCTAGTAAATCAAATTTTTTGATTTTGATTTTTAAATTTTTAAACTTCTACAAATTCTACTATGTGCAATCCTCCTAATAAAAAAAATTAAAAAAGAACTATTGTTTCTGGTCAAGATTCTAGCCATGGAGGGAGTGATCAGGGGCGGACCCACGTGGTCTTCAGGGGGTTCATCCGAACCCCCTCGGCAAAAAATTACACTGTATATATAAAGTAAATTTTCTGTATTTCGGTAGGTATATATATTTTGAACCCCCTCAATAACAAAGAGAAGCTGATGGCACAGTGGTAAGTCCTCCGAAAATTAAGCTGTGCGTCTGTGGTTCGAATCCCAGTGAAAGCGTTTTATTTTATTTTTTTCAGTTTCAATTTTTTTTATTTTTTTTTTAATTTTCAGTTCTGTTTTTCATTTTTTTTAGTTTTTTTTTACTTTAAAAAATGTGCTAAAAGTGGGGTTTTAAACCCAAAAAAATTCAAGGTTCCCATTTCTAAAGGCTTATTTACACGTTTATACTTTTATTTTCCGAACCCCCTGAACGAAAATCCTGGGTCCGCCACTGCTCACAACATAACTTACACACCTAGTAATGATAATATTAACAAACTCATTGCATGTAACATCCCTCTTCACCCGTATCGATACTATACAACCTACTTTCGACTTCCAACAATAACACTTATTGTTCTCTATCCATTCTCCATGTAAATCAATTCCTAGTAGTACTTGATCCCTCATAATTATTTGTCACTATACCTGCAAATGTTATAGAGATACATGTATTAAAAATAGTAACAATATTATAATTTGTATATGCAGATTGTTTTCGTGTAAACAACATGTGGATGTTTTAAACAAAGTATGGTTGTTTACATGAAGCGTGTATGTACAGTGCAAACTCTTAGTATAAACATCATGCAGTTATTTAAACTGAATATAAACGTTTAAATACATCAGAATGTGCATTTTTAAATGTAAATACAACGAGGGTGTTTAAAAAAATGTAAATATTTATGTACACATCATACAATGGTTTAAACAACAAACAAATATTTAAGTCTTTGTATGAATATTTCAAGCTTACTAAAAATAACTAGATGTTATTTATTAAAAGTTCAAAAGAAGCAAATGTTTATTTCACAAAATAATTACAGAAGTTAAACTATTACCTCAAATCAGAGAAATGGTCCGTCTTTTCCTCTTAAAATAACGTCCAAGTAATGTATCCACAAATCACTATAAAGAATAAAAAATAAATACATATTAAAAAAATGGTTCAAAGATGAAGAGAAAGATAAATATAGATTTATTATGAAGATAAATGAACCCTAATTTGAAAATATCAAGTTGATTAGAATATTGTAATACACTAACATTCAAAAAACAAAAGAAAGGAAGAAGAAAAGATAACCTGAAAAATCATGAAACTCTAGAGAGCGATGCTGATGAGTTGCGGATGCTGCTGAAATGAGCTAAAATTTTGGGCACTTTTTATTTTTTTATATGTTAAGCTATTGTGTAAATACTCAAATTTTAAAGTACGTAAAAAAATATGTTTTATATAAACATAATCCTAATTAAAAAGAAATCCTTTTTACCACATATTTAAGACTTGCGTCCCTTTTTTATTTACTAGTTTTTCGACACGTGCGTTGCACGTGATTACCAATTCAAAATATATATGTTATATTAAATAGTATTGCTTATTTAAGCCCAGATTTGAATAATAAGTTTTGCATAAAATAATATTGCAGATTATTTTGTGAATTTTCAATGTGGATCATCATATATATCTCTTATTCACGCGAACCTATGAAGATGATGAATGATAAATTTATTAGTTAAATGCGATAATGTATACATTTATTTCAATTTGATGAGGTTCAATCTTGTAATTAGTTGTATCTCACTAATATTACCTTATAGACGATATTTGTTGTGCATTTTTCTTTTCATCTAACCAGATGTGCTTTGAACGTGTATTCCACGTTAAACTGTTTAAATGTCATATGAACATGTTAAGAGAACAACTATATTTTATTTCTTAAAACTATTTTTTGTACACATTAATTTTTATTTTATAAGTTATAACATAATAGATGGCGTTCTTGTTGTTGACTCTCATGTTTGACTTCTCGATTGACTGTGTACATAAATCAAAGGTTGTTATCTGACTGTCCATAGTTAACTAAGAAAAGTTTCCTTTTTTTTTACCGGAAAAACTAAAAATTAAAATTAAAGAATATATTCTATCTGTGAAATTATATATATAATCACTTGTTTATCTTACACCTAACAAAGATATAGTTCATATACTTGTAAACGATTTTCAATTTATTCAACCAAGCATGATTCATCCAAGGAAAAATAACATCACCATGTTATCACATATATAGGGGCGGTATAATAATATGAAAAATAATTGGTCAAAAATTAATATAAGGAGACATGAAAGATAGAAACAATTAATTTAATAACTATGAGAATCATAATATTATAACTAAAGAATGTAAAAGAGGGTGTATAACGTTTTCAATTTTTTGTTTTAACTAAGAGAATTTATAATGTTATAACTAAAGAATTAATGT
>JAJOOH010010538.1:0-17975 GCA_029582605.1 Solanum gracilifrons | reverse complement strand
CCCACCACAATTTATCGCGAATCATGAATTCACACATTCAAGCTTAATCTAAATATAAATGAACTTGTAGCCTACCTAGAGGCCAACCATACTCGCTTCAAATCACAAGGCCAGAGCTTTTCCTTTCCCGAATGGCCTCCAAATACTATCATTCTATGAATAATAGTATCATACTGTTAGTATGGTCGTTTAGACACCAAAATCACATAAAACGGAATTGGACCAATTTTGGAGTCAAATGGGAATTATGGGACCTTCACCAAAAATTTCCAAAATTGACTCTAGTAAGAGGTCTTTAACTATGCATAAAATTTGTGTTTCGAAATTGAACATAATTCGAGGCCTAAAACAACCAACACAACAAGCATGCAAGGAATTCACAATTTAAACACCAAAAAGAGTTGGGAAAACAACTTCAACACATAATTCACCTCAAACGAAGGGTCCTCAATGCAATCCGATCACCTCACCACAAATCCTTGACAAATATAGACACAAGGGACTTCGAATTAGTAATTTCCGAGCTAAAATGACCAAGAAAATACCTTTAGAAGCATTGTAAGAAAGTTGACTCGCGACTGGTCTTTAAATAAGACTAGTCTTTGCTTCTCTTTGCGAATGCGGAATTCCCTACAAGAAAAACAGCCTCTAAGGATGGGAAATATGGTCCTAAAAAGTTCAAATATGGTCCCAAATAGTCTATTGAGACGGGAAAAGGCTGGTCTCCACCCATCCTAGAATGCTTCTTCGCTAAAGGTAAATTGGGACGAGTTCCTTTAGCTGGTCACTGAATGAGTTGAGAGTCAGAATTAAAGCTGGTCGCCAAAATACTTTTGAGGACTGTATATCTCGTCCCAAATAGAGGATTTTTTTCTTTGAAAACTAGTCATTTTCTGGTCGTTAAATTCCTTTAGGGACTAGCAATGAACTTGCCCTAGATTACTCTTTAGGGACGAGCAACTATCTCGTACTAGATTACTTTTTATTGATGAGCAACCACGTAGTCTTAGATTGTTTTCGCGACTAGCAACACCTCGTCCTAGATGATCTTTTAGGGACAAGATGATGTCTAATCCTAGGTGAAACTTTTAGAGACAAGAAACTATCTCGTCTTAGATGAACTTTTAGAGACGAGCAAAATTTTTGGTCTCTAACTGACCATCAGTACTTCTGGAACTTCATTTCACAAAAATAATATAAATTTTATCAATAAATATAAGATTTTTATGGTAAATCTCCATACAAAAGGCTGATATAAATATAAAAAAAGGTAAACATCCCATGGTGTTAGTTTCAATATTTGTTTAACAAAAAAATGCATAGCAAATTAACAATATCTCGAGCAAAATAATAATAATCTTGTGCATCTTCTATACTTGCATCTTGACTTGTAGCTTCAATCTTCAAAAAAGTACACCGAAATTCACCAAGGGTTATCCAAAAATATTAACAAGCTGCAAAAACATATAAGAAAAAATGAGTAAGAAAACTTTGATAGTGTATCCCAAGTCTTATAAAATTTCTACAGATTACATTCATTATGAATGTATTAAATCCCAGACAACTATAGGCTGCATGAAATCCCAGAAAGTTGTAGACTACATTCACTATGTATAGTTCTGCAGAAAATAAAAAATCATGTGCACATAGTTGTACAAAACTAAAAAAACAGAGGAAAAAGATGTGTGGATGCTATTGTATTTGTATAAAATTGAAACAACACAGATAAAGAAGGCTGTAATCTTTTAAAAAATTCTATTGCCGGCAAAGACATCGCTGCAGCCGTCTAAACAGAGTTTCTGATTCGCTGCATCAAAATTTCAGCAAATACAGGCTCAATCCTTCTTCATTCGTAAAATGGAAAACATGCACACTATTGTTCTCACAGACATCTCAGAACTGAGCAACTCGCACTTTCATGGATTACGAGTAAATAAGTTAAGCAATGGAAGGAAATTGTGCGTTGTATGAGAGGAAACTCAATGAATTGAACCCATTCATCAGAGAAATCAGTTACAACATCTCAGATCATTACAACTTCATAGATGGCCTTGCTGATATGAGTGCATTAGTGTATGATCACTCAATCCAGGCTTACCTCCCCTATGACCAACAGTGGATAAAACAGAAAACATTGCAACACCTGAAAAAACTGGCATCGCAGAGATAATATATCTTAAAGGATAGTTTCTATATACCATTTTCACTTAATTTTCTGATAGCTTTTATGAAGAGAAGAGTTGTGGATTGGAAGAATGTTGTCAGGAGTAAAACTCTATGTATAATACGCTTCTTTTCCCTGAAATTCAAATCCTATCTGCAAAGCTACAAGTTGGAAACCAACTGTTGTCGGAATTGAGCCTAGACTGGTGTTGCAATTCAAATCATGGATGTATAACTATGCAGAGTTAGTTCTGTAAATTTAGCACTTTAAACTTGCTAATAATTTTATCTCTCAGCTACTTGTAGTGGATATAAAAGTTCATATTTCCCTGTTTTATCAACCAAATCAACATCTTTACTAGAATCTACTAAATGGAAGTGGTCATCATTCTGCTGAAACATCAAATTTTCCACTTCACAGGGAAAAGTTTTAGTATCTTGTTCATGACAGATCCCCAAAAAGCAATACAGTTTTTCATTATCAGTCCAACAAACAAATAATAACCTGATATGTATCATGAATCATAACACAACTATGTCAAACAACCACCAGCTAAGAGAAGATAATCACCCAATGAAGTACCTCACAAGTGAAGAATTCCTTTAAACAGGCATATCAATAATAATAGAAAAGCTGATGGAAAGCATGTCAATTATCAATCTATCGTCTTCCAGTTTCTAAAAGGATATGCTATTTGTTCATTCCTCTCTTCATTAGTTTCATAAGAGTTCAGCCATACACTAATTTCTTAAACAACTATCCGCAAATAGAGTTTGGTATATTGTTACTTACTTAATCAGCAAAAGAAGTCAGTGGTCATTCAATTGATACGGGTGATGTCATATGCGGGTTATGCAATTGTTGAGTAGCAAAGAATTCTTGCATTTTTCTTATTTCTTTCATCTCATCTTCTAAGGTAGACAAACGATCATTCAAGGATTTGTTTTTCTCATTCAAAGATTTATTTTCCTCTTGAGTTGAATGTAGCTGAGACAGTAATTCAGTCTTTGAAGAAGTGCCACCTCTCATGTCCTTTCTCTTTACTTCACCACCAAAGCCAAATACATGGCTATGAGTTTGAGGTCCACTTCACTTTTCTACAATCTCTATGCTAGGCAGAGATGGTTCAGCTTTTGGTATTTCTTCTATCTGAGCCTACAAAATATATACAAGTACATTTCAACAGATCCCATAATAATTTGAAGTAATTTACATATTGAATTTACCAAATGCACATGTTTTTCAATTCCTTCTGGTTCAACAAGCATGTTATCTTTCTTACGAGAAAGTTGCATCCATTGCTTACAAGGCGCCATAACCTTGGAGAATACATAAAAAGAGATTAAGAAAATATGAACGATAAGAAAAAGCGTAAGATGCGCACAACTTGTGATTTTGTAGTACCTTAAGGAATTAGTTGTAGGTAACTTCACATTTGGATCAGTTTTAATAAATGCAACCACTTTCCAGCTTGCTCTATTAGCCTAAATAGGTAAACAATAGTTCACTTGTAATTTAGAATAGATTTCTTTAGTTGAATAACTCCCTCTATATTCTCTCTGAACATTGTCTTAATTCATAATCTGTGAGTGTCTATGTTCAATAATAGTTCACTGTTCAGTTTCTTTAAGACAAAAATAGTGATTCAGTTGCACAAAAATGGAACTATTACTGTTTCAACCTACTATGAACAACATATACAAGAGTTAATTTGCATCAATTCTATTATACTTCTTTCATCTTTCATTAGCTCGAGTTAATTTCATTGTGAAAATATGATCGATTCTTTAGGCACACACTATACACTATGATGTAAGAAGGAAAGAATCAACAAATCAGATTTAGAGAAGAAAAAAACAACTCGCTAAAGAGGAGAAATAACTGAGATACATGTCTACAGAAATAAGAGATAGATCCCCTTCATTTTTGGGATCATAACACACTATAAAACTGAATCCGTTTTACAAATAATGATCAGCAGCTAGTGTGAGCGAACAAAAGTAACTTAAAAAAGAAGAGTTATATATAACTCGAACAAATCAAACAACAAATCAGCTTTACAGAAGGAAACAAATCAACTGGAAGAAATGGAGTAATACCTGATATTTGAGTGAATAGAAGATAAAGATCGAGTTGAGATCGGAGCTAGGCAGACCTGTGATTTCTTTGTCCTGAAAAAGCAAAGATGAAACACTGAAACCAAGCTGTTGCGTCTGCTTCTAGGCAGACCTGTGCTTTCTCTATTTCGATAAATAAAAGATTTTCAGTTGAGAACTACTCTTAGATTTAGAGAAGAAAAAAACAATTCGCAAGGAGGAGAAATAACTGAGATACAACTAGAAAAAAATAAGAGAACCTGCTAGAAAAATGGATTAATAATGTTTTAAGAAACTGTTAGAATGTATCTTCTTGAAAGATATCAAGTATTCCAAGTTTCAGATCCAAACAAAACTATCACTTTTTCAACCTTCTATGTGCATCACCACATGAGGTCATTTGCACCAGTTCTATTTCGTTTTACATCTTTTATTAGTTTTTAGAACCAAACAAAACTATCAATTTTTCACCTTTCCAATAGTAACGTACAACAATCAGTTTTCTCACTTGCTCTGTTAGGCTTAAAAGCTTAAAAACGATTCACTTGTAATTCATAATGGATTTCTCAACTTCAACACAACTCTCTCGATATTGATCATATTGTTTTAGCTCTTTTCAAGTTTAGTTTATTGTTCTTAACCTTTAGGAACACTTAGTTCTTTAAGGATAGATCCCCTTCATTTTTGGGATAAAAAAACACTATAAAACTGAATTTTTTTTAGAAATAATGATAAGCAACTAGTGTGATCAGCGAATAAAAGTTACTTAAACAAGAAGAGTTATAACTTGAACAAATCAAACAACAAATCAGCTTAATCGAAGGAAACAAATAAACTGGAAGAAGTGGAGTAATACCTGAGATTCGAGTGAATAGAAGATAGAGATTGAGATCGGTGCTAGATAGACCAGTACTTTCTTTGTTCTGAAAAAATACAGATGAATGACTGAAACAAGCTGCTGCGTCTGCTTCTAGGCAGACCTGTGCTTTCTCTATTTTGAGAATACCAAAATTTTCAGTAGAGAGCTGCTCTTAGATTGTTGTATTGTGAAGATCGTTGTTAGGAAAAATTGCTGCTAAGGTTGTTCTATTTCACGTTATGTTTTGAGAAACAGATGTGTTTTATTTTTTGATTTCCTTTTACAATCTTAATCAGTAATGGACATTTTGGGACCTAGTTTTGATGAAAATAGATTTTTTTTAAAAACATTTCAGTACTTTATCGCCTTAATAAATTTCTCAAGACCCCTAAATTTTAAATTGGGACCAATTTATACTTTCTCTAGAGACCACATTTAGTACCTTCACAATAACACAAGAAATTAAAGATCGGCCCGCGAACACGAAATCCTACACCGGTTGATGCATATCAGCTGGTTTGGAAAGTTTGGAATCTCTAATGGGGTGTTTCAAATTCGTTAGAAATCCCGTGCACATAAACAAGATATGCAACAATTTGATATTCTGTACTTAATGGAACAGTAAAAATTCTCATACGAGGTTATCTTAGCAAGAAGTAGGTTCCACACCCAAACTTCATTTCAAGCCAAAATCCACAAAGGGGCTCGGAATCAGTCCAGGAGCCTCGAGATCCAAACAAAGGGTCGTTTAGACCAAACTCAACATTTTGAAACTAACCGTGCTGACATAATTTTCATCCTAGCTTGTTTACTCAAAATTATGACTAAAGTTAAACTTAGGCCTTAACTTGAAAGTTCAAATGCATAATCGCACATACTCACACTGAAAGCCTCGGGAGTCGTGTCGAGTATGCTACTAGCCTAAAATGACCATTTCAGAGATGATAAAATTGTCAGAAGCGGATTATGAGGTTATCTTCTTGAACTTTTTATCAAAAATAACTATTAAAGATTGAAAAACTCCAAAAGAATAAAACTTGTACTTTTACTAAACGAAAGACCTGGTGATTGAATTGTCAGCCTCAGAAAGTCATAAATGACTTAGAGTCAAATGACGAACATGGGGCGTTAACACATAAATAAACTGGAGGTGATTACATAATTAGGTCATTGACGATTGATTATTGTAATTGTATTATTATTTGTAGACTAAGAACAAGCTATGATTTGTAACAAAGGAAAAAATCAAGTCCAGTAGAGCTTTCAAGGATTAATTTAAGGTAGATGATGGTTGATTGTTTGCAAGTTATGTAATGTATGCATGATTACTATTTCTATAGTATTGTTTTTACAATGCATGGTTAGGAATATAAAAAGAAATGAAATTGAAATGATAACTTGTTCACAATATCAGGCAATGATGTCTTTTAATATACTTGTGTTTATGGTGTGATTGTGTGTTGTGTGGCTGTTGGTGGGATTGGGTACCACACCTAGTATGCATTATCGATTGACTTGGGTATCACATTTGGTACTAGATATCCTTCGGTTGGCTTATGTACCACGCTTGGTAGATATCACGACTCTGACCTTCCCTAAGTGTCAGTCATACTAATCCTTAGTGGGAGAACCAAATAATTACTAACATACATCACTGAGTAACAAAAAGGAAATAGTTTCAACACTTACGAACAAGACAAATTTCATAATTAAAAACTATAGTAATAAAAATTTGCGTAAGAACCCCTAAAAACTGAAATTCATGTACCAAAAATTTACATAGTCTAGAATACGGGGATGCAACCACAAAACAAAAGAAGTAAAGGGAGTCTGAGTCCGGAAAATGGACTATAAAAACAAGATGAATCTATGGCAGAATGAAAGAATTAGGTCACCCTTGGATTCAGTTAATGCTAGGATCAAAGTTGTGATCGTAAAACAACCACTGAAATATGCCTGGTACTCAACAAAGACAGAGAAAGTACAATATTAGTACACAAAATCTACAATATACTACTAGGATCATCGCTGAGTACCAGTTATACGAAATATGAACAAGTAACAATAACTTAATAAACAAGATAACATACAATTAATACCATAATCATAACATAGCTCGGATACCTAGTCCTCTCCTTGAATTGACATTCACAATAAATATGAGCAACAAGATTACAACAAGACAACTGGTTCTCTCATGGAACCCACACACAAATAGTCAATGTACCAGGTGTGGTACCCAAGCCAATACCTTTATTAATTTGTACCAGCATAGTATCCAAGCCAACCATATAGATATCCCATACCAAATATGGTGCTCGAGCCAACCATGGGAGTATCCTATACCAGACGTGGTACCCGAGCCAACCAACAATCATAAAAACAATGAATAATAATCACACTTATACACTTAAGTAAACAAATTCATTGAATGCAATTAAAAAAAAATTAGCATTTCAACTTATATTTCTTCAATTTCCATAACCATACAGTATGTGTGCAATACTAACGAAGCAGTTAACAAGAACACAACATAAACATAAAATAAACAATCATCACCTACCTCGAATCAAGCCAAGAGTGCTCTAAGAAACTTGAACTTTCCCCTTGTTATGATACCTAGCTTGTTCTTTGTCTACTAACAGTAAATATACACATATCAGACCCAAATGGCTTACAAATACCCAATTATACCCAAATCCCAACCCCAGGAAAATTCCATGATAATTTTACTTAAACTAGGGTTTTTCCTTCATTATACCAACTCAAAGCCTCCCCTAAGGTAACCACCATAGACTCTAAGGCGATAATTGAGTTGCCAAGCTAAGGGAGTAGTTACTTACCTTCACCAATGATAACAATGAAAAATAGGGAAAACTCACCCTAGGTCACCTTTGGTCTTCCCCGAAATATCTTGTCGAACAATGGGCGGTTTTGGGAATTTTCTGCATGAAATGTGAGTAACCTCGTTATAGCAACTCCATCAAGCTATTGCGGTGTCCCTGTAGCGGGACTCTCCGCTGTAACGGGACCTTCCGCTATAGCGAGAATTAATTCCACTACTATAGTAGTGTGTCACCCTCTATAGCGGCTTCTACGGGACAAAAACTCGGAAATCTCCTGAAAAGAGCCTATTTTACCACATACATTTGAACCTTAACGTCCTAAATTAACCCTTTCACCCCAAGTTCGATGTCAGGATTTCTACTTACCTGAATTAACTTCTAAAGAGCCCTATGGACTCCTTAATGTCTTAGTTACAAGAAAATTAGAACTTACTTAGACATTTCACCTATTTCGTTCTCCGAATTTCCCTATACCTCATGTCACTCAGATTTTGTCCAAGCCTAGCCTAACCTAAAATTTTTAACTCTTCAAACCAAAAGTTTTCTTCTTTGTTTTCTTTCAATAATAACTCACCCATAACGATCATGAGGGTCATTACAGTACACATTTGATTGTTCTCTTGTATGTTGGTTCCTTGAGTGAACCGGGGTTGTTTGCAATCATATGGGATATGCTTCATAAAATTATTAAGTCGTGATTGGTGACTAAGAGTCGTGTTGTATTGATGACTTGGTTGTTGTGTGCTATCTTGTCTCTACTATGCTTTAGTTATTTTTTTTAGATTCGTATATTTGGAGCTAGACATGATACTAGTAGTACACTGTAGTTTTGTATATTGATACAAGATTTACCCTTTCTTTGTACATTACATGGCATATTTAGGGTGCTACTACGTGACCTGAATGGTGAATCCCAAGTTATTTGTATCCAAGAGTAAGCTACTTTGTCTATGATTCCATAGGTCTGCCTTACTTTTCTACTCCATCTTCTAGACTTAGACTCTCTTGTATTTTTGTCATGACCCAGACTGTCGTGATTGGCACCCACACAAACCCTCCGGTGGGAGAACCATTACTACAACCCAAACAAACAATTTTTAAGAAAACTAAGGCTTTTAAAGATACGGAAGCAAGTTTAAATGCAGAAATTATATAGAGTTCCCATAAACTCCAAGGTTTAAACAAACAACTAACCAACCTAATGCGGAAGAACAACCCCTAGAACCTGAAAGTCATTGTACCAAAACTCTACTAACGACAAGTCTAAGAACAAGGGGTACAACCCCGAAACTAAACAACACCTTAAGAAAAGTCGAAGTCCGAAAATAGTGGACTTAAACAAGAAAGATCCACGGCAGCCTGAAACAACTAGCTCACCCTTGAATCTGGTCACGCTCAATAGTTACCTAGTTGAGGTTTATCAATAGAGCCGCCTGAAGATGCCCTGTACTCAAAAAAGAACAACCAAGTGCAGTATCAGTTCACAACCACAGTGTAATGGTAGGATCACACAGCTATCCCAATAAGTGAAACACATGCAAGTAACCACAGCATTATAAAACAAGCATATACCGAACATATACAATATTAGTCATCTCTTACCAACAACGCGCAATTTCACAAGTCTCAAGAGATATAATTATCCTTTTAGAACAACATACAGTCTTCCAATATCAATCATCATTAGATATGAATGTAATCATCACAAGTAGATACACAACACAATTCAATGGTCCTCTCACGAAACCCAATTCAATGGTCCTCTCATGGAACCCAAACCTAAACAATTAGCATATTGGTTCGTGGTACCCGATCCAAGTCAGTATGCCAGAACATGGCAGCCGATCCCATGTTTATGCCAGAACGTGGCAACCGATCCCATGTTTATGCCGGAACGTAGCAATCGATCCAATCAACAAACCATAATCACAATCACAATATATATTCTCACAATCATACAACAAGAGGTGATTTCATGGCACACAATTATTCAATTATCCTCATTTACGGTCAGGGTGATCAATAATGCAATATTCACATACATACATGCATTATAATGAGCAATTACAAACATTTATCACACCAACATGAAATCACCACCATCACCTACCTCGAAACAATCTTTAAACCCTAAGAAACTTGATCTTTCCATTTCCGGATTCGTTCCGCTTGTTCTTGGTCTACAAACAATCAATATAGTACGGGAATCAATAAATAATCATTAATTACCTGAATGACTAACAATTCTATGAACTCCTAGATCAAACCCATGATCCTAATTATCCAATTTAGGGTTGTTTCCCCTATAGTATCTATAACAAAATCGTCTCCCATCAATATTTATCCATTCTATTACATTCAACGGATCAAAAAATAGATTCGAGGAATGAAAAGCTTACCTTTAGCCTTAAGAATGGTGAAAAATGATTATGAGTCTCCTGGGGTTCGTTCTTTAGCTCTAAAAGTCGAAAAGTGTATAATAAGGTTGTTTAGGGGTTTATTAACGAGCTTAAGTCGCATCGAGCCAGCCACAGCGGCCCTCACCCTGCTACAGCGGCCCCGCTAGTACGACATAAAGCCCGACCAAGGCGGCTTGCACGAACCAGTGAGCTCTTTAAAGAATTCCAAAATTCTCATTTCACAACACACCATCATCCCATGACACTCGAAAAAATCCGGTTGACGCTAAGATCAGTTTCGGGAGTTCTACTTACCCAAATTCAATTCCGTAAAGTAGTACGAGATCCTTAACGTCCTAAATATCCACTCATGTAATCAAATTCATTAATAAATCTTTCATTTGCTACCAGATTTCCCAAGACCTCATTGACTCCGATTTCGTCAAAATCTAGACTAGGCTAGGAAATCTCAAGTTACTTCGAAAAAGTTTTCTAGCCCCAATTCTTTCCCCATTGACTTTTCAATAACGACGGGGACAGATTGTTACAATAGATACCAATTTACCCATCACTCGTCCCCGAGTGACAAACTAGGAGAAAAGGGATAAAACAAGAATAGAGTAGTATTTGAATCGTCAAATAACCGGGGATTCCTGTCCCACATACTTTTTTTGTCGACTCTGGGCTGCTAGAAGCTTAGATTGGATACTTCCCACCTTACCTTGAACATATTTCACCAAATTAACTCTCAAAGGTTTCACATCTTCAATCTCAAACCAATCAATTGAACACCTACACATCCTCCCATACAATGCCTCATTGAAGTCATCTCAATACTCGAGTAATAAATATTGTTGTATGTAAACTTACCTACAACAAAAGCGATTTCCAACAACCACCAAAGTTGATCGTACACACATCTACAACATGTTATCAAGGACCTTGACACAATCATCTGGACAAATCCTTTAGCACTTAAGCATGATAAAATTCTAAGTCAATACTCGCTACAAATAGGAGTGAACTTGAATCAACCAACACACACTCATAATACCCAAACAATCATAGTTCTTAACAATATCTCCATCCCACAACATAAATTCCCATGAGCTTAAGTTATAACAAATTTGATCTTTAGAAATTAGATACTCATTGAGGGATATGTCCAAGCATACAACCTTTCCAACAACACTATCGAATGCTGAATTTAGCAATTGTAGATTATCTCTTAAGAACAGTAAAATTGGATTCAATTATCCCCACACTCAACCACACATAATCAATACATGACTTTGACAACTAGATGGACATTAAGATTGTCGGACAACCATAATTATATATTATAGCACTTCTATAAACTCTCATAAGCAAGGTGGTGCATGTAGAACCATTAAAATACTTTTAACAACTCCAAGACAACACCAATTATGTCATTTGAAATAACAAAATCTTCCCACTCAACCAAGAGAACATCACATGATTTGGTACCTCTGATCCATCACTAGGGATCCACCCACAAAAGTGAAAGCACACGAGAGCATAGCTAGTGAATCATACTCACAATACTAACAACCATCATAACACTCTGACCATTTACCTTATTATATCCCAACACTTTTAAAATGAGACCCTTTCTTAGATACTTTAACAATTAAAAGTAATAAACTTTACTACTCAAACCAAGTGTAAGTCCTTTCAAATGCTCAATCGGATACAATTGATCATTTCTCACTTTGCCAATTAATACCTTGACAAAATACATCACCACGAATGTAGGCTCACAATGAAAAATTTGAATTGTAATTTCCACCGTATAACACAATCCCTTTCTCTATCAACATTAGCTTGTACCTTGAAGATTTTTATGAATTCATGGATCTCCGTTTATCATTGATCGCATCTCCATCAATCTTACTATATATTTCGCTAAAAATTCAATCACACTCATTACTAGACTAAAAAACAAAACCAAGCACTTGTCATCACACTCAAGCTAATGTCTGCACACTTCTTTCTCAAGTCTTTATTTTTTTCAATAGTTTTTATTCCATCTGATAGACCCATGATACTATTACCATAGCCACAACAAAACAATGAAATCATGCGTATCTGAACCCAACTATCTACCCCTCTGAAGATACCTCTTTAACCTTAAGAATCCAATAAAATATTTTTGCTCTCGCCTATCTCTAAAGGATGTACTACATTCTACTATATTTTCCTTCATTATAACTCTAACTCTTTAACATTCTATTCGAGTGATGTCCTACCATCTCTTATAACTTTTCATACAACCACGTTACTTACCAAATATTAGAAAACCACAACTATAGATACTCGTAAATCGTAACTACTATACAGGAATTCGCTTAACCAATAATCTTATTATATAGTTGCATCCCATCACAATCCATCGCGGACTCTTGTTATCATTACGCTCAATCAGCCCTGACTATCACTATGAAGTCAACTTTTTCATAAACATGACACCTAAAACTCAGGTATTCTCATCAAATTTAAAAGACTAACCCAATCTTGGTACGCTTTTTCTTACTAAAATCTTCTATTTCCTTCACACAAGTATACTCATTGGGACCTTCCTTATCCATAAGCCTGTCATTACGGTATCAACCCACTCCTTTATGGCTTAAGATAAAATCACCAGTCCTCATACTACCCTCCATCTTCTTAACAAACAAGACAGGAGCACCCCATGGGGAAGCAATAAGATGGATGAAACCTTTATCAAGAAGCCCTTGGATTTGAGCTTTAACCTCTCTCAATTTTGACACCACAGGAACAGACTCAATAGAGGGGAATTCGACCTCAACATCCCGAATATGAGCCAATTACGTCAAACAATCCTTCCCTACCAGTTTTCTACCCCATACAAAAGATATGATCTTAGTTGACTTAGGCTTTTACCCCCTTCCCACTCTAATCTTTCTCTACTGGGGATCTCTAGAGTTACCGACTTAGCATTATAATTAAGCTCGGTATAATAGAAGGACAACCAAGTCATGCATAATATTATATCAAGTCAGTCATATCCAGCATAACCAAATCAACCCAACTCTGAAAATCCATAAACACAACAGGATAACATGATATACATGGGTGACGATGACTAACTCTTCAACTGGGGTAGAAACATGGATGGAGGCATCAAGTATATCACAAACCACATCAAATCCCAATGTAATTGAACTGACACATACGAATAAGTAGAACTCGAATCAAACAGAACAATAGCCATCCGGGTACAGACAAGAGTAGCTCTTATGACCACTGCATCACACCCTCAAACTCGGTCTTAGCTAGAAAAACATAAAACTGAGCCCTATCCTCTTAACGGGCAAACTCATTGCCTGGCTGCACTACTCATCTACCTGCATTACCATTTCCCTGGCCTCCACGGCCTCGCTGATTTCCTCCTCATATGCCTAGGTTCTCCGTAATTTTAACACACCTTATAAATTATATTCAATTACTGAACACTGAATTAGATCGTGAGGGTTAGTTCGGGTACGATTCCGGGTCCATAATTATGACTAGGAAAACAGAGGAGACATGGCTGAGATTCTGTCTTGCCCTATCTTGCTCTGGTAGGAGGAATCCCGCACTGGCGGCCTCGCCTTGGCAGGAAAAGTCCCGCCCCAGCGGCCAAAACGAAAACAAAACCCTTGCCACTAATTTTTCTGGGGGTCTTTTCTTTTCTAAATTCCACAAAGGTTCTCAGCTTTAGAAATTTTAGAATAATCCTCATAACTAGGATAATCATTGTCTACCCCCAGTTAATCCCACGATACACGAACCAATTCATTCTTGTTAATTCAGCACCACAACCCACACATCCTCAGGATACACCTAGACACTTACACGATCCTTAGTCAAGATCTTCCTTTCACAACGAGTTTCACGATACTCAAGTATTTAGAACTTGCATAACTTCAACGACCAGATGAACATATTGTACATATCAAAGTTTAGACAAATATTTATAGTGCACATAATCACCTCATCACATTCAAGCAATTATAACTTCACATTCGCATTTAATTCAGACAACCAAAAACACGCATTCAAAGTTTCCAAGATACAATTCACAAATAAGTCCTAATTCCTAATTAATTATTTCGCTCCATAGATGACCATTTCTGATCATTTATGCATTCACACCACCCCTAGGGCCAGATACCAATTGGAACCTTCTCAGTTTTCAATTTTCTTTGCTTGTGACCCCTCAGTCGTGACCACAACGTCTAGTTCACTTCGTTGAGATACCAATTGGAATCGGGAGATACCAATTGGACTCAACCCATACCACAAGCGATAATAGTAGCTAGCGAACCCAATAAAACTACTAATTTTAATCAAAGAATTTGGTCGAAACCAATTCTTAACCACCTCAATCTTTAACAAATGGTAACCAGACCTTAAATCAATCTTAGAGAAAATCGATGCACCTTGCAATTGGTCAAAAAAGGTCATCTATGTGAGGCAATGGATACTTGTTCTGAATGGTGACCCTATTCAATTATCGGTAGTCTATAAACATCATCTATTGCTAGTGATGGTGTTATAGTTGTTGTTGCTCTAGTTCGGACCAAATAGTGAATGAGGAAAGATATCAATTTATATCACCCAGATCCCAATTGGATTAAAGTCATAGCACGAAGGAGTAGAAAGAAGTAAGTTTTTCCTAAAGTCTTACAGCTACTCGAAGAAAAGTACGGATGTCATTGTACTGTTCTGCAATACTCTACTAGACTTGTTTTGATACAATGAGATCAACGAACCTAAGGCTCTGATACCAACTTTATCACAACCCAAACAGTTGTGATTGGTACCCACACAAACCCTCCGGTGAGAGAACCATTACTACAACCCAAACAAACAAATTTTAAGAAAACTAAGGCATATAAAGATACGAAAGCAGGTATAAATGCTGAAATTATATAGAGTTCCGATAAACTCAAAGGTTTAAACAAACAACTAACCAAACTAATGCAGCAGAACAACCCCTAGAACCTGAAAGTCGTTGTACCAAAACTCTACTAACGACAAGTCTAAGAACAAGGAGTACGACCGCGAAACTAAACAACATCTTAACAAAAGTCGAAGTCCAAAAATAGTGGACTTAAACAAGAAAGATCCATGGCAGCCTGAGAGAATTGGCTCACCCTGGAATCCGATCACGCTCAATAGTCACCTAGCTGAGGTCTATCAATAGCCACCTGAAGATGCCCTGTACTCAACAAAGAACAACCAAGTGCAGTATTAGTACACAACTATAGTGTACTGGTAGGATCACACGGCTATCCCAATAAGTGAAACACATGCAAGTAACCAAAACATTATAAAACAAGCATATACCGAACATATAAAATATTAGTCATCTCTTACCAACAACGCGCAATTTCACAAGTCTCAAGAGATATAATTATCCTTTTAGAGCAACATATAGTCTTCCAATATCAATCATCATTAGATACAAATGTAATCATCACAAGTAGATACATAACACAATTCAATGGTCCTCTCATGGAACCCAATTCAATGGTCCTCTCACGAAACTCAATTCAATAGTCCTCTCATTGAACCCAAACCCAAATTGTTAGCATATCGGTTCGTCATACCCGATCCAAGTTCATGTGCTGGAACATGGCAACCGATCCCATGTTTATGCCGGAACGTGGCAACCGATCCCATGTTTATGCATGAACGAACGTGGCAACCGATCCAATCAACAAACCACAATCACAATCACAATGTATATTCTCACAATCATATAACAAGAGGTGATTTTATGGAATACAATTATTCAATTATCCTCATTTACAATTAGGGTGATAAATAATGCAATATTCGCATACATAAATGCATTGTAATGAGCAATTAAAACATATATCACACCAATATGAAATCACAACCATCACCTACCTCGAAACAAGCTTGAAACCCTAAGAAACTTGATCTTTCACTTTTCGGATTCGTTCCGCTTGTTCTTGGTCTACAAACAATCAATATAATACGGAAATCAATAAACAATCACTAATTATCCGAATTACTTACAATTCTATGAACCCTAGGTCAATCCCATGATCCCAATTATCCAATTTATGGTTGTTTCCACCATAGAATCTATAACAAAACCCACCCCCCATCAATATTTATCCATTCTACTATGTTTTACGGATCAAAAAATGGATTCGAGCAGTGAAAAGCTTACCTTTAGCCTCAAGAATGGTGAAAAAAGAGTATGAGTCGCCTGTGGTTCGTTCTTTAGCCCTAAAAGTTGAAAAATGCATAATAAGGTCATTTAGGGGTTTATTAATGAGCTTAAGTCGCGTCGAACCCGCCACAGCGGCCCTCACCCCACTGCAGCAGCCCCGCCAGAGCAACAAAAAGCCCCGCCAAGGCGGCTTGCACGAACTAGTGATCTCTTTAAAGAATTCCAAAATCCCCATTTCACAACACACCCTCATCCCATGACGCTCAGAAAATACCCGTTCACGCTAAGATCAGTTTCAGGAGTTCTACTCACCCAAATTCAATTCTGTAAAGTCGTACAAGATCCTTAACGTCTTAACTATCCACTTATGTAATCAAATTCATTAATATATCTCTCATTTGTTACAAGATTTCCCTAGACCTCATTGACTCCTATTTCGTTTAAATCTAAACTAGGCTAGGAAATCTCAAGTTACTACGAAAAAGTTTTCTAGCCCCAACTCTTTCCCCATTGGCTTTTCTATAATGACGGGGACATGTCGTTACAATAGATAGAAATTTATCCATCACTCGTCCCCAAGTGACAAACTAGGAGAAAATGACTAAAGCAAGAATATAGTAGTATTAGAATCATCGAATAACCGGGGATACTTGTCCCACATACTTTTTTTGTCGACTCTTGCATGCTAGAAGGTTAGATTGGATACTTCTCACCTTACCCTGACATATTTCACCAAATTAACTCTCAAAGGTTTCACATCTTCAACCTTAAACCAATCAATTGAACACCAACACATCCTCCCATACAATGCCTTAATGAAGTCATCTCAATACTTGAGTAATAAATATTGTTGTATGTAAACTTAACTACAACAAAAGTGATTTCCAACAACCACCAAAGTTGATCGTACACACATCTACAACATGTTATCAAGGACCTTGACACAATCATCCGGACGAATCCTTTAGCACTTAAGCATGATAAAATTCCAAGTCAATACTCGCTACAAATAGGAGTGAACTTGAATCAACCAACACACACTCATAATACCCAAATAATCATAGTTCTTAACAATATCTCCATCCCACAACATAAAATCCCATGAGCTTAAGTTATAACAAATTTGATCTTTAGAAATTAGGTACTCATCGAGGGATATGTCCAAGCATACAACCCCTCCAACTTATCAAATGCTGAATTTAGCAATTGTAGATTATCTCTTAAGAACAGTAAAATTGGATTCAATTATCCCCACATTCAACCACACATAATCAATACATGACCTTGACAACTAGATGAACATTAAGATTGTCGTACAACCATAATTATATATGTTAGCACTTCTATAAACTCTCATAAGCAAGGTGGTACATGTG